>ABLG01001050.1:0-46705 GCA_000172435.1 Meloidogyne hapla | reverse complement strand
CACTTTCTATTCATTCATATGGGAGTTCTAGAAGTGTATTTATCAAATGGTGAACTGTAACTTTCGTCACTCATAAATATGCTTAAAAAATCCCTTAGTAATAGGCAACAGAAACTGTGCTTTTCTGTGGTGAGATCTTAATTCACAATATAATAAATCGGTCTCTTTATGTTCTGCCCATGTTTGGTCCAAAGCAAGCTCCTTCTTTGATTTGTTTCTCTGCTGCTTAGAATAGCTTACTTCTGTGTAATCTAGTGAGAGCTGCAGTTACACTATCCAGCAAAGGCTGAATCAGAATCCTGCTGAAACAGGCCGAATTCCGAACCTAATCCTTGATTCGGAGCATCCCTTTTTTCTAGTAGACTTAAGGTATGAAGATTCAAATTGCGCAAAGATGTGTTATAGGAAAGCCCCAGGTCCAGAGCATTCTGGATAAAAGGTCCTATACCTGTATAATAATTGTCCTTTAAACATATTCCTTGAGTTCAACTGTAACATCCCCTAGCTGCAGCACCTGGCACCCACAGCATACTTACTGACATCCATAGTGTAAAACATATATGTGAAATAAGGCAATCTGGTTAATAATGTATCAGAGTGAAGTATTTATGCATAGTACTGATTGCTTTAGACATAAGCTTTTATTTATAAATTATTTTAAGGCCATAGGTATTTAAAAAATTCAACTAATCTTGATCTTACTTCCATTTTCCGAACCGGAAGCAAAAAATCTAAATTCAGAAGAATAGTAATTAAAAAGAAATGTAAAAAGAATTTTATTAAAAAGAAATGTAATCCATTGGACAATTTGTCCATTTTTTATCCTTTTACCATTTTGACATTGGATCCTTTGAACTATTTTGGCTGATTGGATCCTTTGAACGTTGGATCCTTTGAACGTTGGATCCTTTGAACGTTGGATCCTTTGTATAGGAGCCGTCAATACGTAACAATATTGTAGAAATGAAAAACATCTTGGATGGACAGTTGAGCCTTAAACTTATTTAAACTTTCTCTAAATTTTTTCTCGTTTTTAAAAGAAATTTCTTTCTGAAAATAAAATTATTTAAAAGAAAGGAGGATTTAACACCACAGACTTTTACACGATTAAAATGTATTTATTATTTTTAGGATATTACTATTGAACAAAAACCTTTTATATTTGGAAAGCCAGTCGTGATTGATCATTATAATCCATCATATATTTCTTGTATTATAGAAATTGTTGATTCATTGGAAGAAAACACGAATGTTTAATTAAAATTGATGAATATAGAGGTTGGAGTGATTGATTCTTCGTGTATGTTTATTAAATATGATTAGTTGTTTATATGATAAGAAATTTTTTTGAATTTTCCCCGAATCATATAAAACGTTTTTAGCTCGATTTGAAAAAATAAAAGATTAGTAAATTTTGGATGTCTCTAATAATTGGATCAATCCACATATTTTAATAGGTTTACAATAATAATAGTTGTATTTCAGAAATTATTCAAATCGAAAATTCAACACCAAAAATGGCAATTGTGGGGCCGGCCCACATAGGTATATACTTTTTTTCTATCGGCATTTATTTGATTCAAAACACAGAATAATGAAAATTAATTACTTTTTAACAAATTCTCAGGAATGAATATTCCTCCACTTGGCTTTATAATAATTTCAAAATTTTCGCCTGCGGCGCTATAAGAGATTCGAAATATTACATTTCACTTTTTGTGGAAAAAAGATAGGCAATTTTCACATAAAACCCCGTGTTTCATTTTTCTTTAAAAGCTCATTATTATTATTAATAATATATACTCATAGTTTTCTTTAAAATATTTCTGATTTAGACTGATATAACATTAATCCAATTATCAGATCGGGCATTTATTTAAAAATCTCATTTATTTTTTTCTTTTGTTTTTACTTCTTTTCTTCAAATTTTTTCTAGTGTTTAATCATTTCCAATATATAAGTAGTAACAATATATATTGATTTTTTAAATCTTTTCATTCGGCTGTTTTTTGATTTTTTGTTCAAAAATATTTCTTATTTTGTTCAATTTAAATATATTATTTTGAATAAAAATTAAATAATTAAATTTTAATTAAAAATAAAAGAAAATTTAAAAATTAATTTATTTTAATATTTAAATTTAAAAAAAATGTTGTGCTAAATAATAATTTTTTTAAATAATTTTATTTCAAAATTATTCATCTTTCATTAAATCGTTTTATTAAAAATAAATAAAATTATTTACATGAAAAATAAAAATGACAAGCAGCAGAAACAATCAATTGAAATGGAATTTTCAAATATTGGTAAAATTAAAATGAAATAAAAAATAATAAATTTAATGGAAAAATAATAAAAATAAATTTTATTTTTAATAATTAATATCATTTATTTATTATTATAAATAAATAAATAAATATTTTCTAGAAAATTATAAAAATAAATTTTTTTGAATATATTCTATTTTAAAAGTTAATAAGCCAACATGGGCACAAGTAGTGGCTAGATCGATTAGAACAAATAAGGTTTTTATTTAAAAAATTAAAATAATTTGTTTTATTAAATTTAAATTGGGAATTTATTTAGGGAATTTTTTAAAATTATACAAAATACTTATTTTTTTATTTTTTTATAAATTATCTAAATACTTATTACAGACAATACCTCGTTTATCAGTGATATTCTTTATATTATTTCTGAAAAATTATTATTTAAAAATAGAAAAATTTATAAAATAGATTTGGTGAACTCACATTCTTCTTATTTATTATTTATGGTTATTTTTTATTTTAAATAAAATATTTATTTTATTTTTAAGTATCACAGTTTAAATAATTTTAGAGCTTTTATTTCACAATTTAAAAAAGTGAAAAGACTTGATCTTGAATGTCGATCCTCTTCACGGGAAATAAGTTTTTATAAAAATGAAGGCCATAGATCAGAAAATGTGAGTAGGTAATTTTTATTAAATATTTTGGATTAAATAATTTATAAAAATAAAATAAAAATTATTTTTTTGAATTCTCAAACGATAATAAAAACCTATGATTTTTTGTAAAATTTAATATATAATTTTCTCTTTAAAGTAAGGAACACCCCTAACTCTTATAAAAAAAATTTCTAAAATCGAGACAGTTTAGAGGGTTTAGTAATTCTTTTTGTGTTTTTGGTACAATTATTGGTTTATCATAAAAATTATTTTTAAATAATTTTTATCTTCAATTCTCTATTTTATTTTATTTTTTTAGGATGAATTTTCTGGTCCATATATAGTTAAAGATAAATTTGTTTTGGAACTTATTAATAATGGATTATTACGTATTTCATATCTTTATACATTTCAATTTCTTAAAGAATTACCTGAAATGAAGACAAAAAATTTGGATATAATTAAATATTTTTTAAGAAAAAAAAGGTTTTTTTGTGGCATTTATTTTTAGTAAAATATAGATATTAATCATTTATTCAGTTAATCCATCAGTAAATATAAATAATTTGGAAATTATTGAAGACTCATTAGATATTCGTTTGTTTGTGTTTATTTTAAAATTAAAATCTATTTTTATTAGAAAAACATTTAATTACTTTACTTTCAATAAATGCTGAAAATGTTATTTTTGTGGTTTTGGTAGTTTTATTTTTGGCGATGTTCCTATTCCTGAAATTACTTTCGACCGTACAAAAAAATTTACAAATAGACTTTGTCCTGAAGAACCATAGAAAACAAAATATTTTAATCAATTTAAAAATTATTTACAATTTTTACTTATTTGTTGTCCAAATATTGAATTTATGAAATTTGAATTTGATTACAGAGACGTTTATCCTATTGAAGAATTTACTAAATATTTAGAAGAAATTATTGATTTTATTATTGAATATTTTAAATCTTTTGATTTTGGAAATAAAAATTTGAAAGTTCGGTTTGAATTGACACATCTACTAACAAGTATATGTAAATCCTTAACACTCCCCCTCCACATATAAGTGCCTAAAAGCCTTTGTGGTTGATTTAATTACACCATAAAAAAAAAAAAAAAATTTGAGGCAAGCACTTATTATTTGGAGGTAAATTTTAAATATTTTATTTAATATTGTAAAAATGAAAAACATCTTGACATCTTGGTTGGATAGTTTAGTCTTAAACTTATTTAAACTTTCTCTAAATTCTTTCTCGCTTTAAAAACATTTTTGAAAATAAAATTTGGATTTTTTCTTTGTTTACTTTATTTTAAAAAGAAAGGAGGATTTAGCACCACAGATTATTTTTAGGGTATTTCTATTGAACAAAAACCTTTTACACTTGGAAAAAAAGTCGGGATTGATCATTATAATCCATCATCTATTTCTCGTATTATAAAATTTGTTGATTTAATTGAAAGACAACATGAATGTTTAATTAGAATCACTAAAGATAATTCTTGGTGTGATTCTTCGTGTATGTTTATTTTTTTATTAAATATAATTAGGTGTATGAAACTCGGTTTGAAACTACTAGTAAATTTCATATGTTTCTAATAGTAATGGGGTAATTCACAAAAAATATTTTAATAGATTCACAAATACAGTTGAAGCTCGTTATAGCCCCACCCCAAGGGACCGACCAAAATGTGGGGGTATAACCGTAGTGGGAGTATATCCATGTTTTTTTTAAAACTTTGAAATGTTTCTTCCATATTAATCATTATAATCATATTTATTAAGTTAAATAATGCATTGAAAATAATTATAAGTATTCATTCAGTGTTTCTATTGAGAAAAAGTAAGCTGGGAACGAATTGAGCATAAATTAATTTAATTTAGTCAAGGGAAAAATAACCGAAATCAATTTTCCCGTTGAATTTTATCGATTAATTCTGATTTATTAATCACTTCGACCTGTTTCTTCAGTTAATCAGGCATCAGCCCCTGTTCCGGTCGAGTTTCGGGTTCAGGCGTAAAGCAGCCCTGTCGGGTCGGCTTAGAAAGGAATTAAGACGTTAAATCAATTAATTCGTACACCAAACAATGAAAATTAGTTAAAATTTAACGAAAATAATAATTTTGAATGTCAAGTTTACAAAAAATTATCAAAATTTTCGAAAAAATATCAAAATTTCCCCTAATTTTTTAAAAAATGGGGGATATCCAGCGATTTTTTCGTTTGGGACTGCGTTTGGGGTGGGGTATAACCGTGTTTTTTTATGGGAGAGTTCTTCACAATTCAGTCGGGACCGGCCAAAAAGTGGGGGTATAACCGTAGTGGGAATATAACCCAGTGGGGCTATAACGAGCTTCAACTGTAGTTCTAACATTACTATTTTTATCCTCACTCAGTAATAATCTTTAATTTGTCTTTTTTATAGATTGAAATGATGACGATTATTAATTTTATGGAGGCTATAACTCAAATTATTATCAAATTCTCATAATTAAATATTTTATTTTTTTGTTTAATTTTTTCATTTATTTATGAATTGAATATAATTATTATAAATCAGAGTTTAATTCTGAAATTCTTATATATTAACAGCTCATTGGTGGAGCTGTATAGGAAGAGATAGGAGTGTTCATATGGAGTAAAACATTAAAAATTTTAAAACTATTAAAAATTTCATAATTTCCAAAACAAATTTTGTTCTTAAATTGAGATTCTATTCCCACAAAGAAATCTCTCTTCTTTTAAGCCAAATACCTAGGGAAAGGTGGGCCCTAACCAACATACATGTTCTCCCCTTTACACATTACGATCCAACTATTCTTCCAATTAAATATGGGAACTGAATACGGATCTTCTCCCGTGTTGAAAAATTTTATATTTATTATGAAACAGTGAAACATGATGTTGGTAAAGACTTTTGTAGAATAGTATGTAATTGATAGATATGTTTTATGTTTTTTCAACTTGTGGGGCTTTCGGCAAGCTTACTTCCCTTGTTATAATAAGTTAATATTTTAACTTTATATATTTTTGATATTTTCTTAAATAACAAAATGAGACTTGACTCCGGAGCAAAAATGAAACATTATTAAAAACAATGAAAATCTTTAAAAAATAATAAATTTATTCATAACAATTTTATCAACAAAATAATTTAAAAGATTAAATAATTTCAGAATCTTCATTAATTAATTTAACAGATCGTTTTTCAACAAATTTAATTTTAAGTTTATTTTTAATATTTGTTGTTTTGTTTACACCTCCAATTGATAAAATATTCCTTTGTTGAAGACTTTTTACTCTTTCTAAATATAATTTTGTTTTAGTTAAAGATTATTTTTTGAAAATTTTAAATAATTATTTCACTCAAAAACACCCAAAAAAATTTAAAATAAATTCTAAAATTTTGTTTTTAAATAAAAAGTTTTTAATTAAAACAATTAAAAATTTAAAAAAAGTAAAAAATAAATAAAAATAGTTTTTATGATTAAATGACCCATTAATAAAACTAAAAAATAATAATAATTTTATTATTTTATAACTTGATGATATTAAGAGCTGAAATTATCTAATGAAATATTTTCTTTCAAAACCGAAAATAAAATTATTCTAATTAAAGAATTTGATTAAATCAAAAAAATAAGAGATAAAAATTTTAAAAGAAAAAAATTCTCGAAAATTTAATTTATAAAGGAGATTAAAATAAATTTTTATTCCCTATTCCCCTCTTAATTAAAATTAAATAACCTTGAATTAAAGACGAACTAGCACTTGTTAAACATCTCAAAGAAGCAGGTAATTCTTTTGGAGTAATTAAAGGCTCTTCAAAAGGCTCAAATTTACCTCTTCCCAATTTCTTCCTCATTGTTAAATTTTTAATTTTCCATTGCTTATTTTTTAATTTTATTTTATTTAAATGTTGAATATATTCAGAATTGACTTTTTTAGTTAAAGATTTTAAACTAAAAAAATTTTAATTAAAAAAATATATTTTTTTAAAACCTTTGTAATTGTTGTTTTTGTAATTTCTTTTGATTGTCAATTGTTTTTGTTGTTAAATTTGAAATTTGTTTTGAATTTTTCTTTTTCTTTCTGCGAAGTCGAGTTCTTATTTTTTCTTTGTCTTTTTCTTCAACTTTAATTTCTGAAAAAAAATTTTATTTTAAATTTAGAAGAAATATTTAAAATAAAAGTATTTTTTATACAAATATTACACAAAACAAATAGCCAAATATAAACAAAAAATTCTTCTTCAGTCCCACGACTGAAGAATTATTTATAAAAAATTTCAATCAATCAGAGTATATGAAAACTAGTCGTCTGGATTTTATTTATTTTTTTTCATATTAAAAAATAAAATTTTTCAGCCATTTTTCAAGCATTTATTAGAAAGAATGGTCCTCTCCTCTGGCTAGGAGTTTAAAAAATAATTTTAAAAAGTTTAGGTCATAGAACAAAAATATTTTTAATTTAAAAAATCTTCCCAAATACCCCAAAAATTTTAAAATAAAAAATCAAATAAAAATAACCTTTATTCTCAACAGGTTCTTCTTCTTCAATTTTACAGTCTCCAATAGACAAAGGCCCTTCAATAGTAAATCTCAAATCCTCTTTCAAACCCTAAAATACAAATAAATATTTAAACAAAAAATATAAAAAAATACCCCAAAATTAAAAAATTCATCATCATTTGGTCTGATTTTCTTCTCCACACGTTCTTCTTCAGCAGAAATTTTTTCCTCTTCTTTTACAACTTTACCAATAAAATCCTTTAGAATAATAGAATTAATTTTAAAAAATTAGTTTTAATTTTTTCTTTTAAAATTGTTTTTGATTTTAAATCAGAGTGCGGGGTTGTTGTTTCTAACTTTTCTGTTAAAAACTCAATAAGGAAAAACCCAGATTGTTTGAATTAAGTATTAATTAACTCGTTTCAAAAAACAACGCCGAATGATTAAAATCTGAATTTTAAGTCATGAATAAAAAGGAGACAAAACATCCCCCTCTCCCATGCGTTAGACTAAAAATTAGACTTCCATGGAAAATTTTCCTAATATTCTTCCCATAATTTTGGAAATTATAATTTAATAAAAATACCAAATAACTCCCCAACGGAGGATTATAAGAAATCCCTTCATCTGGAAGTGTCACAGGTGGAAGAACACTTGGAACATAACGATTTGATTTACGTTTGTTTTGTAAATTGTTGTCCTCACATTCCCAAAGATCATATAAACGAGAAGTATTTTTTTGGTTTTCCATAAAGTTAAAGTCCAAATTTTTTTAAATATAAAAAATTAAATCAAAAAATGAATGAAAATAGAATATTTTAAGTTTTGGCAAAATTTTGAAGTAAGAAAAAATCCGCTTAAGTTTTATCAAAATCACAAAAAATTCAACAAAATTTGATATTTTGAAATTTTGCCATAATTTTAATAAAAATAGAAAAATCTAAAAAAAATATTATTTGAATATCAAAACAATTTTTAAAAATTAAAAAACATTTACACAATAAAGTTTTTATCAATTTTTAAAATAATTTAAACTTAAAAGTAGAAAATCACCTTAAATAAATTAAATAAAATGGTTAAAAAGAAATCCTGAGACAGATCCATAATCGTCAGAATCATAACCTCCATAATAATCATAATTATCATCGTCATCATTATAATCTGCAAAAAAAAATTAGAAAAACTAATCGTCAAGGAAAATCAAATATCAAATTATAAAAAACCAGAGAGGGTATTCTTCGTTAATAAATTTAAAAATTCATTAATACTCTAAAACATCGGTATATAATGGTTAAAAATCGAAAAAAAACCCTGGCGCCAAAAAAAACCAAAAGAAATAAAAAAACATACAGTCCATATCATCCGGTTCTTCAGAAATTATTTTAAATAAAAATTCATGTTGTCTTCCCATTGAATCAATAATTTCTATAATACGAGCAATATATGGTGGAGAATTATCGAAATCAATTGTTGCTACATCATCAATAATGTTGCCCGCTTTTTTGATTTCGAAAGGTTTGCCCAGAGCAAAAAGTTTATGACCGGAAGGAATAGCCTAAAAACAAAAAAATATTTAGAAGATGACCATTATAAATCAACCTCAAACGTATCATCATCAAAAGTTGAAGTAAATTCAATTTTTGTTTTCAAATTTTTATTGCCAATATTCAAAGCTTTAAGATGTTCAATAATTGAATTAACAAAGAATTCTAAGTATGTAATAAATTCTTCAGGCAAAATAGAATTTGAAGGAATAGAGTCATCATCAGACGGAATATAATCATCATCATTAAAAAAATTTGTGTTCAACTCCGAATGACAAGTAAAAACAAATTCCACAAATTCTATATTTGGACAAGAAAGAAGCAAAAATTGTAAATAATTCATTAAGTTTTTGAGAAAATTGGTTGTAGATTTAATTTCGATGGTACATTTAGTTGCAATTTTCTTTATGCGGGTCATAGAAATTGAAGGTCTATAAATACATGTAATTATTTTCTGAGAAAAACAGAATGCCTGAAAAACCCTCTTTAAAAACTAAATGCTAAAAATATCCCAAAAAGTCTGAAGTCTTTGCGATTTTAGAGGTTAGAAGAAACTCAAAAATTACCTTTCGAGTAAAGCAAGTTCAAAAGTTTCTGGATCACATTCAAACAAACCTTCCTCAGAGCAACAAAATTCCATATTTTCAATATTCGTTGAAATTAGTGTAATTAAATGTTTTTCTTAAAAAATAATTAATTTAAAAATAAATTAAAATAAACTAATAATTGCTGCTGGTTCATCAACACTCAAATTTAATATATTTAGATTCGAAGATACTGGTGAAGAAGAATTGTGTATACATTCTTAAATAATTTAAATAAAAGAATTAATTCAAACCTTTAATATTAATTAAATATTTGAGAATGTTATTATTATCTGTTGCAGAAAAATCAGTTTTGGATAATTCTCTAAGAAAATTCTTTATTTGAATAAATGAAATGTGCAATAAACCAGCATCAAGAAGATCAGAAAACATCTTTTTGTTAACAAAGTATGGACCAGCAAATTTATTGTTATACTAAAATTAAAGTTAATTAATTAATTGTAAGTATTAAAAAATATTTTTTGGAAATAAAACATTCAAGATAAACTTGAATGTTTATCAATAAGGTGAAGTGTCCATTACCCTCCTGCTTTTTAAGTTTTAAAATTTTCGAAAATGATACCAAGGATTAAGTAAAATAAAATACAAATCTAAATAGAGTACTAACAGTTTGTTCAAGAGGTAGAATTTCATCTTTGTAAAAACTAATACAACGTTCGCCCCCATAACTAGAAAGATCAAGTCGCTTCATCTTTGAGAAATGAGAAATAAATGCACACATGTTCCTTGCACTGTGATACTAAAATTTAAAATATTATTTAAAAATCTTTAAATGAAACCATAAAAAGAGTATAAGCATTTGGAATTCGTAAATCATTTTGACCAAAAAGATTATCTCTTTGAAAAAGTAGTTTTTCAGAAATAATATAGAGAATATCATTGGATAAACACGGCATTTGCACCATCTGTTAAAAAAGATAATTAGACGTTTTATGAATTAGAGACAATATTTGCGGGACAAAAAAATGAAGCCGTGTACAGTTTTACAATTAAATTAGAATTTATGATTTTACAAAAATTTAATTTTAAAACAAATAATATGCAGAATAGGTATGCCAGGTATACAAAAAAAATTACTTTTTTTTTCTGATGCAAAAATAAAAGAAAAATGTCCAACAAAATCAACTGATTGTGAGAGACCTATTGCCATTAAAAAGGAATTTTAAACTTCGTTTTCAATTTAATTGTTTAAATAAATTTTTGGACGAATGATATAAATGTTTTGTAGTTTTTCAACAAGACTACATTGGTGAAAGGTCGTGGGTTCGAGTCCCACTGGTGGTCATAACTTTTCTGTTTTTATTTAAAAATATAAAATAAATAGGTAAATAGTTAAAAGTTTAATATGTATTTAGTGGAATTTAACCTTTGTTCCTAATTTAAATACTTTTGCCCACTAAAACTATAAAAAATAATCGGGTAAATTAATTTTAAAAAGTTACAAAATATAATTACGTTGTTTCTGTATTTATATATATTTGTCATTTCATATTGACCTTTTACCCAGTCATCATTGTAAGTGGTCCCAACCCTTATGTTGACTTTATATTTTTTAAATAAATAAATAAATAAATAACTTTCTTATGTATTTTTATAAAAAAATATAGAACTAATTTTTGGAGAAAATCAATTTAGTTCATTAATTTTCAAGTTTTAACAAAAAAAATTTTATTCGAAAAATAAATCGGTGGCTCAGTCGGAAGTTGCGGACTATGCGGTGAGAGGTCGTGGGTTCGAATCCAATCGGGAGAAATAATTCTTCTAATTTTGTAACATGCTGATTAACATGTTATTGGCCCATAATTAATTTTCAAAAATATTTTTCTACATTTAATTATTTTTAACAATTAACCTAAGATCTTCATAAACAGTTAAATTTAAATTTTCGAATTTTCACATTTTTCTTGATTGTTATACTAAAATTTATGTATGTATCAGTGATACATACATAAAATGTATGTAAAATGTATGGGAAATCGTCGGGATATCCCGATTTTCGGGAATCGGGATCGGGATGGCAGGATCCCTGGTATGTATACATATCATGTATTTATAAATATTCAAATATAATACGTAATTAAAGAAAAATTTGACTAATATTCATTATTTAAATGATACCGCATTAGTTAGGAAAAAGTTCAAATTTCTGACCAAAAAAAAATAATTTATCGAAAAACTATTTTAAAGCAAAAAGTAAATGATAAACAATCAAAAATAGGTACTTATCGGTTATCCCTACGGACCTTTTGCGGACTCATAATTTCACAAAATTCTTCTCTTTATTATGCAAAAAGAATTAATTTTGACAGAAAGGATTAATTTTCAAAAAAGGAAGCCTTGTGTTACTAAACCAGTTCCCACTTCTGAGACCAAATTTCTGAAGACATTTATTGCATTCCCAAACTGGGACCAGTATTTTGTAAAAACTCTATAGCTCCCTCCCTTTCGGTTTTTGGCAGATCCCAAATTTTCATTTTAAATCTTCTAAATTGATACTTGTGAAAAAAATATTTTAAAAATAATGACTCCTTCATACAATTGCAATGTTTTTTATTCAAAATTAATCCTTTCTGTCAAAATTAATTCTTTTTGTATAATAAAGAAAAGAATTTTCTGACATTATGAGTCAGAAAGTCCGCAAAAAGTCCGTAGGGATAACCGATAACTACCCAAAAATATGTACATAGTTCAAAAAATTTAACTTAAATTATTTTGATGCCGAGGCACCCCTGGAGCGGAACAAAAATAGGGCAAATGCCAAGGTATTTCTGCCACCCTGCTCTGAAAGTCTTAGAGTTACTTTTAATTTGCAACAAAAAATAATTGTCGTTTACGAGACGCGACAATCCACTGCATATAACTGGTATTTTAGCTATTCCCAATCTCAAACATCCGGAAAGATGTTAAATAAAATGTCAGAAATATTTGACATTTTATCTAATATTTGTCCTGAACAAACAATAGTGCTTTCTTCCAACAGAATCAGTAAACTCTATTTTACGAGCAATGATTGGAATAGGATTTGCTTTTCGAACATTAATTTCGTATCGCCCGATCTTGTTTCCTGATCGCTGATTTCGCATTCCACTTTTGTGAACATAAGGCTTTCCCAATGTAAAAAGTTTGTGATTCATAGAAGTCCGTTCCTCTTGAAACCATTTAAGTTTCTATATTTTTGTAATTATTGTTTAAATATGTATTTTTATGTAAAATATTTCAAAATTGACCTCAAGTAATTCCTTTCTAAAACTTAGGAGAAAACTTATTTTGATTTTCATATTCTTTCTACCACAATTCAGAGATTTAAGATGTTTTAGAATTGTAGCTATAAATAATTCCAAATCTGTTAAAAATTCATTAAATGAATGAGTGTAGTAAAAAAAGTCAATTTCAATATTTTTAAGATTTGGACAGCAAATAAGCAGAAATTGTAAATAACTTTTAAGGATCTCCGGAAAATTCGTTGTCGATTCCATAACAATATGTTTTAATTGGTTAAACAGAAACTTGGTTCGAATTTTCTTTGTGTTCTTGAAAGTGAATGAAGGTCTGAATATAATAAAAATATATTTGATCGAAATTTTTCTAAGATTTTCTAGGTTCCACACATCTTTTCCCGATTTCGAAGGACCTCACATTTTATGCGGAGAGCATGGGAAATTGAAATAATCCACCACTAATGACAAAAATTCTAATGTATATATTTTTACATACCTTTCTAACGAATCACATTCAAAAATTTCATTACCCCGAATCCAAAATACTAAATATTCCATATCAAGTGAAAGAATGTTAATTAAATGTTTTTCTGTTGAAGTTTTTATAAATAAGAGATTAAAGAAAAACAAACGAATAGTTGCTGCAGAATCATGTACAATTAGCTTAGAGATATTCAAATTTGATAATTGTGAAGACTTCGATAAACATGCTAAAAATGATGTTTTAGTAATTATTTATTTCAGTAAATTTTAGTTTATTAAATTAAAAAAAAATTTTTTTTTTAATTTAAAATACGTTAATTAGAAATCAATCAGATTTAGCAAATATTGAACTTTTCTAACGAATTATAACATTTGAAATTTTTTAAATCCAATTTTTCATTCCGAAAAGAAATATGTAGCACCCCTTTCATATATTACGATATTTTCAAAATTATTACAATATTCCTTCAAATTTAGACCTTTGTAAAAAATTTTCCTTATTTATTTTTGATGGTATAAAGACAGACAAAATAAGAATGAATAAGCCAACGCACAAGCCAAGACCATAGGCTAGTTGGAGAATTATTGTACTAGACCATATGTGGGGAAAAAGTCAAACTACCAGAATTATCTTTGCTTTAGGTGAAAGGACAAAGTATCTCTTTCCTTTTGATTGATAATAAGAGATTAATTTTGAGACTCAATAGCAGGGTTGCTATTAATCGGAAAATTTTTTTTTAATCTTTAATTATCCAATCTTATAAACCTTCAAAAGAATCGAAAGCTTTTCGCAAAAATCAAAAAGCATTCGGTCCGATCGTCATTTCAAACCTTTGGTTCCGAGCAGGTATCTGATTATATCTACATTCTTTGAAGAAGAAAATTATAGACTCTAGATATTTATTAACAGAGATAAACTTAGCATAAATTAAAAAACATTTTTACCACAATCAAATAAAAGGATTAGATTGTCAAAATATGGGAACCCTGGAACTTCAAAATTACTAAGGGGATTTGGACAAACACTAGAAGAAACAATTAGATTGGAATTAATTGAAAACATAACTAATCCTATACCTGACTTTCAACTTATATTTCCTAAATTTAAGGAATCTATTTACTTACATAACAAATTCTATAAAGTTTTTTATTTTCTTTACATAAAGTAATTCTAGAAGAGCCATCATCAAAAGTGACGAGATAAAGAACTTTCATTTTATAAAAATTAGAAACAAAAGCTTGCATGTTTCTTACACTGTGATACTAAAATTACGTAAAATCATTTTAAAAAATTCATAAACCATAAAAAGTGTATAAGCATTCGGTTCACAAAAATCCACATATCTGTGTTTTTGGATTTGTGTATTATTGAACAGTAGTTTTTCAGCTATTAGGTAAAGAATATCGTTAGACAAACGTGGTATTGGAAACATCTGTAAATAAATAAATTTGAGGATTTTTCAAAATTTTAGACTAAATGATAGAGGAATTCCTCCTAAAAATAGTGATAATTTATGAAGCTGGGTAAGGGTAAAAAGTATCAATAGATGAAACAAATTATATACATATGTATGTACGCCTTCTTGGGAATCAAATGTATCAATCAAATTTTAAATAAAGATGCCTCAAGGAAATTATATTTTCCTCTCATGGCGATTATTTGCCTCAATACACTTTTCATTACTACATACTGAAATAACATTATTGGAAAATGTGAAAATCCTGGATAGTTTCCCATAATTTAAGTCGATGTCAAATTACAGCAAAATCAAATATCAAGGAGAATAAAAATTGAAAACAAAATATGCCGAGGTTCTCAGTTGTTTTTAATTCTTCATCAGTCCTTTCAAACTTCAATTTTTGAATATTAAAAATAGAAACACACCAAAATATCAAAAATGCAACATTTTGTCAATTTTCTAATAAACGTTCCTCGTAAGCAAATTTTGTTCCTTCTTTAAAATTTGACAAGAAATAATTTCTAAATAAAGTTAATAAAATATCTATTAAATTAAAAATGTTAAATAAATTATTCAATTGAATAAGATATTTAAAAAAGCAGAAACATTTTTATTGAAATATTTATACAGCAGAATTAAAAGAAAAAGCTCGAATATAATGTTTAATCAGATGATCGGTCACAAAAAATTCCTTTTTTTCTCGGAATCATAAAATCCCCTAATAATTCGTTAAAAGTTAATAATCGAAGCTAAAGAAGATACCCAAATTGTATAGGTATTTTAGTATTGAAATGATATTTTAGAGCTCATCTTTTAATAGTATAATTGTAAAAATATGCTTTTGCATCAAATCGTATCCCTAAATAGTAATTTACGACATTTAAATTAATTGTGCAACAAAAGCTTAAGAGAGTCAATTAAAATTTTCTATAAAATTAGAATTTTTTTAAAATATGGAGATTTTGAACTTTAATTCTTAAGCACCGTCTGAATTTTCTGAATTGTCAATAGCCTCAACAGAATTTTCTGAATCCTCAGAAGTTTCCTCAGAAATCTCAGAATTGTCCTTATCTTCTGCTTCTGGTTCGAAAATCATTATAAAAATACATTTATGTATCCTTCCAATAAAATCGTTTAATTCTATAATTTGAGAAATATCGGGTTCATCTGAAAAATCAGACTCGTATTTTGCACCAATAAGCTCAAGACTTTTACTATTTGGAATATCCTTAAAATAATAATATGAAAATAAAAATTTTATTTTTAAATTGCCTTAAAAGGGAGGTGGTTATCTATCTAAATGATATAATAAAAATAGTGGAACGTACTTTATTTAACAATATATCCAAATTTAATTTAAAATTTACCTCCTTTGATGTCATAAATGTTGCATCAAAACTTATTTTAATTTCCAACTTTTCATTACCACATTTTAATAATTTAAGATATTCCACCAATGAAAGAATTAAACTTTCAAACTTAATAGCAAATAATTTTTCCGAAATAATTTCATCACATTTAAATTCAAAATTCAACCATTGAAGCTTTGGGCAGCATTGAAGCAAAAAGTGCACAAAACTTTCAAATTTATGAAGAAAATCGTTTGCAATAGAATCAAATTTATTTAAAAATTTTATATTTTTAGTGTATTCGATATTAATTGAAGGTCTGAAAATATTGAAATCTGACTTTATTAGAAAAAATTAAAAGAAAATTGCACTTTTATGCAACGAAGTTTTCAATTTTTGTCAAGTATAACAAAAATGATTTTTTGAAAATGCTAAGAAATTTTCGGATTATTTTTAAGAAATATAAAAAAATTCAAATTTAGAAGAGACCCGGTTAGATCATTTTCACTTTTTTATAAGTAAACAAAACTTTAATTATTATAAAGATATATTAAAATTATAAATTATTTAATTACTTTGATGACAAGGAAAATTCCTCGACAATATTTCCATTACTTTCAGCACAGCAAAACTCAACCTCTTCAGCATTTAATGAAAGAAATGTGATTAAGTGCTTTTCTAAAAATTATTTTATTTAATAAAAGTTTTAAATGAAACAAACGAAGAATATTTGAAGATTCGGTAATATGCAAATGCGAGATTGCTATGTTTGAATGCACTTTTTGAAAAGTAATTGATTCGCAAAAATTTTTAGGCTTTTCAGTTTCAATACTAGTAGGTTTATCTCCTAAATACTTGATGTCTTCTTCTTTTTCATTTCCGATTAATGATTGGTGGCACTTTAAATGTAAAATTTAGTAAGTAGTATTTGGAAAATAATTGAAAATAAAAAATTAATAAAAAGTAGAAAAAATTAAAGGGAAGCTAAAGATTGAGCTACAGAATAACTTAAACTATTGTTACCCATTACAAGGGTCAAAAAAATATAAACTAGGTATATATAAATAAAACAATGATAAATAACTTTTCCAAGACTTGCAATCATGATGTAAAACTTGCCACCCTAGTGTAGCTCGTTTATTTAGCTCTCATTTAATCATTAATATCTAAATTAAGCACAGAAAAATTTAAAAAACTAACTTCAGTTGCTGAAGATTGAACGTCAAAATTAGCGAATTGTAAATTGAAGCTTGTACATGAACCAGAAGGTAATAAGCTATCAGAATGAATATGAAAAAGTTTTCGTCTTTTTGGAGACAACGAAACATTTCGATGCATAAAAAGTGTTCCTTCCTCATTTTCGTTATTGTCATCACCAATATTTTCGCCTCTAGTTAAAGTCGGTGGAAGAGGTTTGTCGGGTTGATGTGAAGAACGTAAATGATTCCCTTCAAAGAAGTTTCAATCAATGAAGATAGTAAAAAGTGTAAATTAAAAAATAAGGCATAAGCTATAAACTGTCCCAAGAATTTAATCTAAAACTTATTCTGCCAGAATTTTTAAAACTCTCTACCTCCTAACAAATATTTGATTATATCTTCGTTCCTTTCTGTAAAAGAATTTTCCATTGCTGGCAACGTGGCATCGATAAAATATCTTATTCGAAGCACTTTGATGCTTAAGAAACCGGCATCAATAAGTTGAGAAATAAATAACTCATTTACTAGATATGGACCAGCAAAGCGAGTCTTAAAAATTAAAAATATGTTAAGAAAAAGTATTTTTGTACTAAAATAAAATTTTCCAAAAAAAAATTGGGGCAAACAGATATAATTTCAAAATTTAAATCTTATATCTAAAATTAAGAGATCGACTTAATTTTATCTTTACTCGTTTGAGCCCTTCAACCACTTAAAATCTCTATTCTTAAAAATATTACCACGTAATCACTAAAATCATCATGATTGTAAAAATGGCAATAATTCTTCATAAGGCACAAGTGTTTCATACGAGAAAAAACATCAAGACGGCGTGTATGATACTAAAAATTTAAGTAGCAATTAATTTTAAAAGTTAAAAAACCAAAAACATTAAAAGGGAATTTCGCCTTCGGAGATCAATAGGAGGTCGTATCTCATCCTCTTCTAGTTCTTTAAAAAAATAATTTGTCCAAAACTAGAGAAAGAATATCATTAGATAAACGCGGAATGGGCGCCATCTGTTAGAAGAATTAAAAAAAAAAAGATATTTATTAAATATTTAAAGTATTATTAGATATTAGAAATACATTCATAAAATTACGAAAATTAACAAAATATTTATCAATTTAATAAATTAATATAGAAGCTAAAAAACAATTTATTTAAAAATAATTTTTTAATGGTTTAATTGATTTTAATTTAAAAAACAATAGAATAATTTAAGAAAAATTTGCCTATTATTCATCTAACTCCATATTAATAAACCTCATTGATTGTCTTCATCAAAATTTCTTCAAGAACTATTAAAAATACAAAGTTAATTTGTGAACCAATCGAACAAAAAGATTTATTACTCAAAATTCCATAATGTAGAATAATTTTTAATATTGATCATAAAAAAGACGATATAGCAGATCAAATCCAAAAGTTATTCCCATAAGAATTTTGTCATCCCATGGAAATGGCTATTAATAAAATATAAAATTTATTTTTCAATAAATTGCCCAATCTATAATTCTATTGATACAAGTCAATTTTTACTTTAAATTATTGAGAAAGCCCTTCAAGCCTTCTGATTAAATTCCATACCAAATAACTCCTGGAGGATTATAAGAAATAAGGATATAAGAAATATGGAGGATTATAAGAAATCCCTTCATCTGGAAGTGTCACAGGTGAAAGAACGCTCGGAATATGAGTTGACGTTTGTTTGTTTTGTAAATTGTTGTCCTCACATTCCCAAAGGTCATATAAAAGAGAATTATTTCTTTGGTTTTCCATAAAGTTGAAGTCTGAATTTTTTAAATATAAAAAGTTTTAAATTAAAAATGATTTAAAATATAAAACACCGAAAAAAAAATAATTTTTAGAAATTAAAAAAAATATTCAAAGTTTATCTATTTTTAAAATAATTTAAACAAAAAGTTTTTTGATTAAATCTTTAAGTCAAGCCGAAATGAACCATTTAGAAAAGCTGCGGGCTGCATAATCAAGAACACGATAATAGAAGCTTCATTTCCACAATTTAAAGATTTGAAATACTCAATAATTGGAATAAAAAATAATTCAGCAGCATAATTAAATGTTTTACTTAAAAACAATTTTTTTTATTTAATAGAATTAAAAAAACAAACGAATATTCTCTGCTGATTCATCAACCTTCAATTTCGAGACATTTATGTTAAGAAATTCTGATGATAATGAATTGGAAGAACATTCTAAAAATATTCAAAAGCTAAAATCTCTACTAATTTTTAACAAATAAACTTTTGTCTGTCTACAAATAAAAATCAAACTCAGAAATTGACCAAAAAATTTAAACTGAGATTCTTTGTCTAAAAGCTAATTAAATAGTTGAAGTAAATTCAATTTTTGTTTTCAAATTTTTATTGCCAATATTCAAAGCTTTAAGATGTTCAATAATTGAATTAACAAAGAATTCTAAGTATGTAATAAATTCTTC
Source organism: Meloidogyne hapla (assembly GCA_000172435.1). Lineage (NCBI taxonomy): Eukaryota > Metazoa > Nematoda > Chromadorea > Rhabditida > Meloidogynidae > Meloidogyne > Meloidogyne hapla. The sequence continues at coordinate 26,952 of ABLG01001050.1, read as the reverse complement.
AGGCAAAATAGAATTTGAAGGAATAGAGTCATCATCAGACGGAATATAATCATCATCATTAAAAAAATTTGTGTTCAACTCCGAATGACAAGTAAAAACAAATTCCACAAATTCTATATTTGGACAAGAAAGAAGCAAAAATTGTAAATAATTCATTAAGTTTTTGAGAAAATTGGTTGTAGATTTAATTTCGATGGTACATTTAGTTGCAATTTTCTTTATGCGGGTCATAGAAATTGAAGGTCTATAAATACATGTAATTATTTTCTGAGAAAAACAGAATGCCTGAAAAACCCTCTTTAAAAACTAAATGCTAAAAATATCCCAAAAAGTCTGAAGTCTTTGCGATTTTAGAGGTTAGAAGAAACTCAAAAATTACCTTTCGAGTAAAGCAAGTTCAAAAGTTTCTGGATCACATTCAAACAAACCTTCCTCAGAGCAACAAAATTCCATATTTTCAATATTCGTTGAAATTAGTGTAATTAAATGTTTTTCTTAAAAAATAATTAATTTAAAAATAAATTAAAATAAACTAATAATTGCTGCTGGTTCATCAACACTCAAATTTAATATATTTAGATTCGAAGATACTGGTGAAGAAGAATTGTGTATACATTCTTAAATAATTTAAATAAAAGAATTAATTCAAACCTTTAATATTAATTAAATATTTGAGAATGTTATTATTATCTGTTGCAGAAAAATCAGTTTTGGATAATTCTCTAAGAAAATTCTTTATTTGAATAAATGAAATGTGCAATAAACCAGCATCAAGAAGATCAGAAAACATCTTTTTGTTAACAAAGTATGGACCAGCAAATTTATTGTTATACTAAAATTAAAGTTAATTAATTAATTGTAAGTATTAAAAAATATTTTTTGGAAATAAAACATTCAAGATAAACTTGAATGTTTATCAATAAGGTGAAGTGTCCATTACCCTCCTGCTTTTTAAGTTTTAAAATTTTCGAAAATGATACCAAGGATTAAGTAAAATAAAATACAAATCTAAATAGAGTACTAACAGTTTGTTCAAGAGGTAGAATTTCATCTTTGTAAAAACTAATACAACGTTCGCCCCCATAACTAGAAAGATCAAGTCGCTTCATCTTTGAGAAATGAGAAATAAATGCACACATGTTCCTTGCACTGTGATACTAAAATTTAAAATATTATTTAAAAATCTTTAAATGAAACCATAAAAAGAGTATAAGCATTTGGAATTCGTAAATCATTTTGACCAAAAAGATTATCTCTTTGAAAAAGTAGTTTTTCAGAAATAATATAGAGAATATCATTGGATAAACACGGCATTTGCACCATCTGTTAAAAAAGATAATTAGACGTTTTATGAATTAGAGACAATATTTGCGGGACAAAAAAATGAAGCCGTGTACAGTTTTACAATTAAATTAGAATTTATGATTTTACAAAAATTTAATTTTAAAACAAATAATATGCAGAATAAAGAGAATTCGTGTCCTAACAAAAGACCGAATCACAAAAGACCGAATTCTTAAAAGACCTAAACGGGCAAAATATAACAAAAGACCCGGCAACAAAAGACCGAATTCTTAAAAATGCCAATTTTTATTTTTTCCTTTTGTTTTCTTAGAATTATGTTTAATTCTTAGTACTGATAATGGATATAAGAGCGAAGCTTATTGAGGTACAGAAATCCAGAAAACGACGGTTGCCTATCAATGATTCATCAGAGTTGAGTGATGTACAACTTCCAGAGAAAAATTTAGAGGAAAATAATGAAGAAAATTTGGAAGCAAATTTAATTAAATTTGAACAAGGAGTTACAAACAAGGGAAATGTTGCACTTTGGCACGTAGGTTTGATTCGGATTCTAAGATAATTGTAAAAATATAAAAAAATTAAAGGCTATAGATATGTAAAGAATGGCAAAAATAGTAATTATTGGAGGTGTTCAAACAAAGATTGTCCAGCAAAGACAAAAGCAATACAAAAAGGGGGACAATTCATTCAAACAATTCAAACAATTCAAACAACAAACAAATCAAACAATTCAGACAATTCAAACATTGACAATTCTAGTTCAATGTTTATTTAAAATTAAATTTTCCCTTTTTCCTTCGATGATTTTGTGATTTTTCTTTATTGATTCGGTGTTTTAATTTAATATTTTATTTATTAATTGTTTTATTTAAAATGATTCGGTTATTTAAAATAAAACTGATTCTTCTATTTTTAAATTTATTTTTTTTCTTTAGGTCTTTTGATATATTTTGCCCGTTTAGCTCTTTTATGAATTCGGTCTTTTGTGACTCGGTCTTTTGATATATTTAAGAATTCGGTCTTTTGTGACTCGGTCTTTTGATATATTTTGGCCGTTTAGGTCTTTTAAGAATTCGGTCTTTTGTGATTCGGTCTTTTGTAGTGGTGCCAGAGAATCGGAGCACCACAATTCGGCGCGCACAATTCGGCGCAACACAATTGGGCGCGAAATTCGAAAATGCAAATAATAGCTCATTCGAAAGAGCTCGTCAAGCAGAGTCGAGTGACACCAAATTCATCATGATTGGATGAGTTTGAACAAAGTTATAATCAGTTGTTCTGTCCCCTTACACACGGTCTCCGCGGAAAAAAGTTTTTGCCGCTGCGGAGGAAGCCGGGCATGTCGAGCGGAACGACGGCCGCCGCTTCGCTACGGCCGCCGCGAGCGAAGCGAGCACGGCCGCCAGCGAAGCACGGCCATCGTGTAGCGAAGACCATGCCCGGCCTACCCTCCGTAGCAGCACAAAAACAGTTTTTCCAGCGAAGTTTCAACTGATCATAACCTTGTAAAAATTGTCCAATCACGCTGATTTTGGTGTTATTCGCCTAAGCTTGAAGAGCTCTTTCGACTGAGCTATTATTTGCATTTTCGAATTTTCCACCCCAAAATTGAGCTTGGTCCCCCCACGGTTTTTCGATTTTCAGGAGTCTGTATCACGGCCTCTAATTGTCAGATCAACTTCCCCCATACTTATTTCGACCCTGTTTTCGAATCTCCGTTGAATAACATCATTTTGCGAAATCGGTCGTATCGCGCCCAATTGTGTTGCGCCGAATCGCCGGCGCCGAATTGAAGGCGCCGAATTGTGCGCTCCGAATTGAGGTGTACCCCAGAGAATTGTTAGAGAAAAAGATTAAAAACAAAATAGTGAAGAAATAGAAATTTAGATATTTTGAAATTTTGTGTTTTATCCATTTTAATTAATTGACATTTTGAAGATTATGACTCGTCGTTCTTACAAAGAGCAGACAGCGGAAATGCATGATACTTTTTATTTAAAGATTGCTTAACTTGAAAACTGCCAACTCATTGGTTTTATTATTTTATTTCCAGTTTTTATTATTAATTAAATAAAATTTAAATTAAAAAAAATTTTAAGGAATACTATTTCAAATCGTATATCTTTGTTTAAGTTAATGAAATCCAATGATTATTATTTGAAATGATCAGTGACCTTGAACATTTTATTGACCCAATCTTTAGCTATTATTAATAATTAATTTTTAGATATTAATTTGATAAAAAATTATTTTAATTCTTCTCCAACTTTAAAAATGACAAACATTACTGCTGATGGTAATTCACCTACTCCAAATGATATTGAAGCCATTTTCAAACGACTTAGGATTCAGCCAGCAAATAAAGTATTTATTTTTAATTGTTGGACCTATTTCTTTTTGAAAGACCAATTATTTCTCTAAAAAGTGCATCACTATACCTTACTTGGGATTTTTATATTGATTATCTTTGGAAATAACCTCTCAAAATAATTATAAGAATCTCGACATATATTTAATTACAATGATTTTTCTGGATGTAATCCTTCAAACGATTTTTAAATCTGTTGGGTCCTCTTCTTTTAAAATGCTTTTCAGATAATATTTTTTACTTTTTTAAAGGTTTGCTTCGATTGTGGTGCGCGCAATCCGACATGGTCTTCTGTTTCTTATGGCGTTTTCATTTGTATTGATTGTTCTTCCGTTCATCGCAATTTAGGCGTCCATCTTTCTTTTGTTCGTTCAACTAATTTGGATACAAATTGGTTTCTTTTAAATATTTTTCATATCTTTATATGAAAAATATATAAAAAATATATATATTTGCAGGTCTTGGGTGCAACTTAGAGCAATGCAAGTTGGAGGGAATGCAAATGCTGTATTTTTTAAAATTAAATAATCAAAATTTTTTGTTATTTTTAGGTCCAATTTTTTAAGCAACATGGCTGTGAATCTAGCGATGCACAAATAAAGTATAACAGCCGTGCTGCTTCTCTTTATAAGGTATTAATTTTTTGATAGTATTTTATACATTTCTGTAAGTTTTATCAGAAAATTACTTGACAGAAGATTTTCTTATGGAACACTTTTTAAGTTTTTTGGCATTGTTTTACTGACTTTTATAGTAGGCTATTTTCTATTTCTGCCTCTTGTTTTTTAGTTATTTGGATCTAATAATTTAAATTTGTTTGCAGAAAAAAAAAATAAAAATTCTATAATAAAATTATTTCTTAAACAGCATCGAATTACTGATTTGGCAGCGAAAGCACAACAACAAACTAATACTAATTTATTTTTTGATGAACACCAAAAAGCCCCATTGCTCAAAAGTGATTCTTCCGAGGAACGCGATTTTTTTGGACAACCGTCGAGTGAAGATAATAATCAAAAAAGAGATGAATTATTTAAAGAAGCATCACTTTCTGGTTTTTTAACATTTTTTTTGTTTCTAATTTTAATTTTTCAGAAATTCCTCATGTGCCGATGGTACAGAAAAAGAAGATAACTGTAGGTTATTTTTATCATTTTTCCATTATGATTTGAAATTAAATTTTCGCCGCAAACTTCTCCGTGGTTTAATGGGATGCTCTTAGGTTCAACTCGTTTTAGTGCGTGGTTCGAGTCCCACTCGTATAAAACAAATTTTGTCTTCAACAAAAATTCTTTTAAATTCTAATTATTGATCCTTAATTTATTCACAGATAATTTTTCATTATTCTTTAAATTTAGCTTGGCCAGAAAAAAGGAGGCGGTTTAGGTGCTCAAAGGATAAGAATGGTAAAGAGATTTATTTTTTATTAAATTAAGATGGCTCTTGTCCAGTTTAGTAGTCCAATCAAGTTTTAGGAGTCCAATGAAACTTTATGAGTCCAATCAAAGTTTATGAGTCCAATGAAGTTTTATGAGTCCCATAAAAGTTTATGAGTCCGTGAAAAGTTTATGAGTCCATTGAAAATTTTATGAGTCCAATGAAATTTTATTTAATCCAAAATTTCAAAAAAAATCGAATAAAAGGAATAAATCAGTAATAAAAGGATAATTATATGTATTTCTATTGGGAAATAGAATTAACAAAGAATATGCCATGAAATGTCGAACAACCTAAGACTAAAATTCCCTGTAGATGAGTGGGTTATTGCCTAGTATGAGAAGGTTGGCTACTAAATATATTCAAAATATATAACGGATTGGGGTTTCTTCGTTTTTTTGTGTGCGTGGTTAACAAAGAAATGATTGTAAATTAGCAGTAAGTCCATACATTTTTACGTGTTCTGCGTTATTTTAGAGTTCGGACTCATAAACTTTCATTGGACTCTTAAAAATTTTTATGGACTCATAAACTTTTTATAGACTCATAAAACTTCATTGGACTCATAAACTTTGATTGGACTCATAAAGTTTCATTGGACTACTAAAAGTTCATTGGACTACTAAACTGGACAAGAGCCATTAAGATTAATTTATAAATTTCAAGAATTTTACTGATGTTGAGCAAAAAGCAAATGAATTCGACAAAGCACAATTTGATCGTCTTCAAATGCAACAGGAACAAATAAAAGATGATACTAAATCTAGTGGAGAAGATAATTTACATTCACTCTCTTCTAAATTTATTATGCAAAGTATTTCTGACAAAAAGAAGGTTAATTTTAATAATTTTTTAAATTACACTTCACTTCCTGGTTAGATTTGGCTTGAAAATCTATCTCTTCATTAATTTTTTGATTTTTTTAAAAAGATGTCCGAATTGATCAGAATTCTTGTTTTTAAGCGTATATGTTTATACGCTTAATATAAAACATTATATTAAGCGTATAAAACATTTTTTCCTGGGTTTTTTTCCTGGTTTTTTTTTATTCTTTCCAAGTTAAGTTTTCTTCGGGGGAAATTATCTTCATTACTTTCAGGAAGCAATTTCTGATCCAAAAAAAGCTGAACAAGCTGAACGATTAGGGCTTTGTGGTCGTAATGCTGGAGGTGGAAACATTAGTCACTCAATTACTGGTGGAATACGTACTATTCAACAAGAAGATGTTTTTGGTTCCAAACCGAGAAAAGGTTTATTTTTTAAAGAATTTTTTGGCAGTAGATATAAGAATTCTGGAGGGTTTATGATTTTAAATCTTAATTAAAAATATTTTCTCTGTATACTACATTTTAGGCCGTGATATGTCCTATGGTGGAGGTGGTGCAATTTCTGAAGAATGGGAGATTATTGAAAGCAAAGGAAATAAATTTGGCACAAAAACAGCTTTAAGTTCGGGATTTACTGATGACGAGGGCAACGAAGAATTTTTTGATGCTTGGGACAAAACGTCCTCACAGAAGAAGGATGGGTACTTTTTTCATATACCGCCCCCCCTCCCTATTTGAGTCTCAAAAGATAATCCTTTATTTTTCCTGTCAATCATTTATTTTCCTTAAGCAATATAAGTAAAAAGTAATTGGTAGAATGCATATAATCCGCAATTCCATTAAAAATGCAAATCATTTATTTATGTTAACTTAAATTTTCTTTCTTTCTAAATTAATTATAGTTATGAAATATGATCAATTAGTATGATCAACACATCTAGTTACACATCTTATGCTTGGTGAAGGAGACATAAGCTTGGGATGTATCCGTTTTTTTCAACAACGTGGAATTTTGCATCGAGAGCGAATCTGTGATAGATGCGAGAAAAGATATGAGGATTTCTACGGATCGAGGCAATTATGTATGGAGATGTAAATTTAAGAAATGTAAATCTAAAAGAGGAATCCGCACTAGAAATTTTTTTGATGAAATTTTGAATGGAATTGCGGATTATATGCCTCCTTTCTAACTTTTACTCACTAATTTTACTCATAAATTTACTTTTTACTTATATTGCTTAAGGAAAATAAATGATTGACAGGAAAAATAAAGGATTATTTTTTGAGACTCAAATAGGGAGGGGGGGCGGTATATGAAAAAAGTACCGAAGGATGGAACTAGTGATTTATTCCAACAAAAATCAAAAAGAAAATCACCTTCTCCTGTGCCTTTAGTGGTTACTAAACCTTCGGCTAATGTTGGTATTGGTGGAAATAATAATGGTGGTGATGAGGCAGTAAAGAAGTTTTCTAAAGCTAAAGCTATTAGTTCCGATCAATTCTTTGGGCGAACAGGAGAAATGGATGTTAGTTGAATTTTTTATTTAATTATCATGTTTGGACCTATCAGGATAGAAAAAATTAATAATAGGGGAAATTCAATTGTAAATTAAACAACCTTATTGTTAGCCTTGAAATTTTTTTATTCTTCCCTATATTTTTTACTTTATCGAATAAAGAAATCTATTATTTTAATTAGATGGATACACGTGCAAATTTAAGTCGTTTTGAAGGACAAAATTCAATTGGAAGTGACGATCTTTTTGGAACTAATAAAGGACAACAACAAAATACTCGTGGATGGTCTACTTATTCAGAACAAATACCTGAAATGTCTGACATAAAAGATTCTGTTGTTCAGGTTAATTCTAAATTTTTAATAAATTATAGGAATTTTTTAGAATAATATTTTTTGTTAAATTTTGTTTCTCTCTTTGATTTTGTTTTCTGAACAGAATTTTTTGATTTTCTGAATTAATAATAAATTTAATGAATTTTTTTTTGATTAAACAAAAATTCTTAAAATTCAATCAAAAAAAAAATTAAAATTTCAAAATTTGTCTGCGATTTTTTATTTTATTTTTTCATTTTTAAGGGTGTGAGCAAAATGACAGAAAAACTTTCTGGACTAAGCAGTTCAGTTAGCTCTTATCTTTCGGTCAGTTTTTAAATTAATTTAAAAAATAAATATTTATATTTGGTGGTTTTTCTCTTTTTTTTAATAAAAATCCTTGGGTCTCAATTTTCTGAATTTATTTTTTCATCAATTTTTTCTCTAATTTTTTTTGCATTCATTTATTTTTCAAAATCTTTAAAAAATCAAAATTAATTTGTTTAATGACAAATAATATTTTTTTTATACAATCTATTTTCTTTATAAACATGATAATATTGCTTTTAGAAAACCCCAACAAAGGGCTGATCAAAAGGCAAGTATGTCTTTGATTATTTTTGTTTTTAATCTTTATTTACTATTCTATTTTCTTTTATTCTTTCAATTCTTTATTTTTTTGTCTTTTCCGTTTCTTTTTCGATTTTTGTTCCATTGCCTTTATTATTAAAAAATTATTTTTTTTCTTTTAAAATATTTTTATTCAAAGGAACGATATTGAAAAATGTGGATGGCTTTATTTTATGGATGGCTTACTTTTGATATTTGAACGATTTTAAGGAAAAAATTTAAAAAATAATTTGTTCCATCTTTTATTTTCCTTTATATCAGAAAATAATTTTAAAAAGAATCTTTAATTTTATTTTTAGTTAAAATTCTTTTTAGAATTTGATATATCGCTCTAAAATTATCTATTTTCTATTATTTTTCCATGTGTGTTATACTTTCTAGTAATTTACCTATAAAAATTGAAATTTCTTTTTTTTTTTAATAAAAAAAATTATACTGTTGTATTTTTTAACTGAAAAAGGAAAATTAAATTGAAAGGTTAACCTTTCAATTAAATTTTACTTGAAAAAGAAGATTCACGAAAGTTTGACAATCTAAACATTTATACTTTGACATTAACATATTATTCTCTATGTTGTAGTTGAAAATAACTAAAACCATTTCTGCTGGGACGGTTCTGAGATTAAATCAATCCGCTTAATCCTTCTTGAATTAGTGAAGAAATTTAAAAAATACAGCACACTTGACAAATGTTTTTTTCTGCTACAACATAAAATAAATTTTTTAAATATGCATGTTGTATTAAAGACAAATTGTGATATTTCCACAATGTTATGAATGAATAAACTTTTTCGAAAATGGATTTATAATTCTTTGATTTTTATAACAAATTAAATTAATAATTTATTAAGGATGGCACAAAATACAATAAAAATAAAATAATGGAAAAATATTTTTAAAAAACAAAAAGCTGAAAAATTAAGTCGATACCACACTCTGCCCTGTTTTCGTTTTCTATAATCATTCTTTGACATTTCCAAAAAATACAAGTTCCGAGATATCAACAATAATTAAATAAAGGAGAAATTAAGGGTTGTCGACCTTCTTTTTACATAAACCTCTATTTAATAATTATCTCTATTTTATTAGAAAATTTTGCTGGTTTCAGAGGTATATGTAAAATATATTTTTCAAAATAAATTTTATAATTATCTTTCATTTACTCTTTTTTCTAAATTATTCTCCTCATCATTTAATTCACTCGTTCTTTCATTTTGAAATTCCAAAGACTTTGAATTTGGGTAGGTCTTTCTCACATTTTCTGGTGAAAGTCCAACCTTTTTATTTTTTGAATTATTATTTTATTAATTTTGTTTTTATTTATTTTTGTTTTTAAAATTATTTTTAAAAATTACTGCGATTTTAATTGGCTGAATCTTGTTTTGTGAAGAAGCTGAAAGTGTTGTTTGCCCATTACCAATCTTTCTAAAAGCATCATTGAAACAAATTTTTTGCTGAGTATTTGTTGATTTTATACTTTCTTTTAAATTTAATTTAAAAAATTTTAAGGTTTTGTTTATCTTTAATAAATTATTTAATTGCCCAAATAATTGATAATTATTTAAGGATTCTATTGAGTGAATAAGCTCATTCTTTAGAGGCATTTCATCCCAGAGTTCGGCTCAGGATTTCATTCTCACATATTTCATGGAATTTTATTTATGACGGTCTGTCAACATTCGATTTTTTAAATGAAAAATTTAGGGATTTCCGACTTCTGAAAATCCTAAAAAGGATTTCTGAGTGATCTTTAAGTCTTGACAATTTTAGATTTTCATCTAACAGGCTTTGTAAATACTAGCTTATTCCTTCAAATAGTTTTTGAGTTAAAACACCTGTTCTGCTAGTATTTGTTGATATTATTTTATTATTATTTTTTGTTTCTGTAGATAAATAAGAGGAATTCATAATTTGACATTTTTTGGATTTTTTAAAAGGAATTGCTGCATAAATAATAGGGAGGACAACAAGTCCATGAAATAGACCAAGCGATATTACAAGAACAATTACTTTGACAAATACCTTAAAAGATGGGAATTTAAACAAAAAATAATAATTTTTCTCTTCATTTACCTGCACCATATAAGCATGCACAAGTACTAAAACAAGCAAACTAAGAACTGTAGATAATGCCGCTTGAAGCATTGGCCAAGCAATTGAACGTAATGCATGCCCTAAACGTTCTCTACAGTCTTCAATTTCTCCTTTGTAGTAATGAAAACTTATATGTGCAACAAAATCTACTGAGAGACCTATTGCCATTAAACTGAAAATAAAAAGAAATTTAAAATTCGTCTGCAGTTTAATAGAAATGAATGAATTTTTTTAAATATCATTGGTGGCTCAATCGGTAGTGTTGTAGACTACATTGGTGGAAGGTCGTGGGTTCGAGTCCCACTTGGGGGATTCTGCTCTTATTAGATTCTGCTCTTATTTAAAAATAAAAACAAATAAATAACATAAATTTTAACACGTATTTAATGTGATTTAACATTTTTTCTAATAGACCACAAAAATAATCGTATAAATTTAAAAAAAAATTATAAAATTACGTTGTTGTCATCGAGATAGGGTCCAAATCAATACTCCAATAAAATAAAAGACCAAAAACACCAATATTGATCGACAAAACAGCAGCAGTTCCAGGCAATATTGTACTAAATGAAGGAGTAAATAAAATAAGCACAATAGTCATGCATAAGAGTGCAAAGCCAACTTTAAAATTTAAAGAATTTTTAAAATAAAATTTAAAAACCTGTCTGCATAGTTACTGGAGGGATACTTAGCAATTGATCTGCATACATACTTAAAATGAAATTAATAAAATTTATTTTTATCTTCAAGAATTCCAAATTTTAAATTTGAAAGCTGGAAGAACCAAAAACTCAGAAATAATTACACTCCAATTATCTATGTATTTTTATAAAGAATATAGAACTAATTTTTGGAAAAATATCAATTTTTAGTTCGTTATTTTTCAAGTTTTAATAAAAAAAATTTTTTTCCAAAAACAATATCGGTGGCTTAGTCGGTAGTGTGAACTTTGTGGTGAGAGGTCGCGGGTACGAACCCCAACGGGAGACAAAAACTTTTACAACTTTTTAACATGTCGACTAAGATGTTTTTACCCAAATTTAAGCCTTAAAAATATTTTTCTACATTTTAATTACTTTAAAAATAAACCTAAAATCCTCATAAACAGTTAAATTTAAATGAGAATAATCATCTGCCAATCTCCTCCAGTTTTGAAGTAAATCCAATCTGTCCTTCCATTCTACTGCATTTCGAAAACCAGTTGAAAAGAAAAACTTATGAACACAAGAAGGGCGTTCATTTAAACATTCTCTATTTTAAAAATAAATTAATTAAAAAAATAATTTAAAAAAATACTCTTTTGTTCCAAGACTAACAAAATGACTCCAACGATGATATTCAGGTATTGCAAAAAAGTCGTAGAGGTATTTGTAACGAAAATCAACTGATCCTCTATTCTAAAATATATTTTAATATTTATTAAATTTGATAAAGGTAAATGATTAGAGGGATAAAAGGCGAAGGTTCTTAACCAATTTTCTTTCTCTTCTCTCTAAATTTACAAAAATCTAAAAAAAAATTTCAACTTCTGGAAATTAATATCTTGATTTAATGCAAGTCCCAGCTCAAACTTTGCAGGCACCGCTAGAAAAATATTTGTTTTTTTTTTCTTCTAGCAAACCAAAACCTCAGTAAGGTGACAGAGTTGAGCTTGTTTAATTTTAAAATTCGAGTTAATGCTCTACTCATAATTAAAGAGAATAAAGGAGGGGAAGAATGAAAAGAGAAATATTCAAAGAAATATTTCTTAAAGATACCTGTAATCCTATAAAAGGCAGATAAGTATTTAGCCCACATTTGAGTACTTGAAGCACCAACACTTCCAAATGCATGTTCAAATCTTTCCAAAATCTTCATAATTTCAGGAACTGCTTCTGGATGACGAAGATCACCAGGATTGTTAATAAATACTGACATCTAGAATTTTGTTAAAATTAATTTATTAAATTTGATTAAAAAACAACCTGTCCTCCTTCTTTAAAAATAACATTTGTTTGTAATCTAACCTGAAAAGAGAAAATTAAATAAAAAGAATTTTAAAATTAATAAACCAATTCAAGCAATGGAGAATCATCTAAAAATAATTTTTCTGATGTCAATCCAACTCGAATTTGTGAAACTAAGAAAATAATTTTAGAAAATTTCTTGAGTTTTTTTGCGGACTTTAAAAATTCAAAAATAAAAAAAACCTCCATAAGCAGAAAAACTCCAATAAATTATCATAGTAAATAAAAGTAATATTCTTGCTGTCCAACTCATAACAAAATCAACATAAATTTCAACTAAATTAGATGCCAAACGAGTTAATAATTTTGTAAATTGTGTTGATGAATATTTGTTGCTTTTATTAATATCTAAATTTTTGTTTGAAGTTTGTTTGAAGTTAATTACATGCTGGAAAATAATAAAATAAAAACAAATTAATTTAAATTATACTTTGAATTTTTTAGATTTGATAAACAAAAAATATGCATTTCGTCCAGAAATTTCTCTACGCCCTCCAATTGTCATAATAGCCGTATAAAAAAATAACTGGTAAATATAAGCAGAGAAGACAGCCGTTGAAATAAATATACAAAATGTCTGAAGAAAATTAGTTATTTACTAGAATAGAACTTATTGTCGATTTTGACAGCCCAAAAACAGCAAGCTTTTTCCCTAGAGTCTTTGTAGTCATATAAATTTATTCCTCCCTATTTTTATTAAGTTTCATCAACATCCTTTATTAACATAATTAATTTTTCGAAAATAATGTCGGTAGCTCAGTCGGTAGTGTTCTAGACTACATTGGGTCGCGGGTTCGAGTCCCATTGGTGGTTATTATTTTTTAATATTATTGTCACTTACCTATTTAAATAATATAAAACAAATAAATAGTTAAAAAAAATATATTTAATAGAATTTAATTTTTTTTTTCTAATATAAATAATGGCAGAATAAATTTTGGGTCGAAGTGAAGGATGTAGAAACTAATAGAAACTAGAACCAAGGAAAGCTTTTTGGAAAAATCAGTCTTATTTTAAGGAGACCTTCGAAATCAAAATTAAAAATATACACGAATTGCAGGTGTTGGTGTAGCTATTCCAATTGTAAAACTAAGCCAATTAGTTAAAGAAGTAATTGTAATTGAAGGCCCAGCACTTCCCAACATATCAGCAACTCTCTCTCTTAAAGCCTTTCGAGGGTCAGTATTTTCCCAACAATGAAGAAAAATAAAAACATCATCAACTCCAATAGCCAAAACAAGGAAAGGGACAACAACAACAATTGGAAGAAATTCAAAATTGAGCTAAAAAACATTTTTTATAAAAATTTAACTTAAAAATAAATACCCAAAATAAAATGCCAAAAGAAGCACAAATTGAGAGAATTGGACAGAAAACACCAAAAAGAGATTCCCAAGGTTTACTTTTAATTTGATCACTTTTTAAAGATGTAACGACCTAAAAAATAAAAATTGGTCAAATAATAAATCTCTTCCCCTTTTTATTTTAAAATTAAAAATTTGTTTTGCTTAAAAACTGGAAAACTAATAAGTAGTACGGTTAAATTGTGGACATCCTAGAATCAACATTTTTAAAAATTCTCAGAAACTAAAAAATCCCCTTCCCAAAAATTAAAATAATTAAAAAAAATTCCAAACCACCATAAAAATCATAATGACAAGTAGACTGATTGGCATTAAAGGCAAAACTTCCATTCCAGTTCTTCTAACTTCTTCAGACACCAAACCTTCAGAAGTAACATATAATCTAATTAATGGATCATTTAAAGTTTCAAAAGCATAATTAGAAACAGCATGTTCCCATTTCTTCATAACTCTTTCCATTGTTGCATTTGGATATATTGCATGAAAATTAATTGCTATTAAATTAGCTCCTTCAACTAGACGAGATCTTTAAAAGAAAAAAAGTTTTTTTTAATTAATAAGGAAATTTTAAAAATAATATTAGAATTTAATTATAAATTAAATTAGAATATTTTTCAGATTTAAATTAAAAATTGTGGTAAAAGTTGTGATAATTAATTTGATTTTCTTTTCTTTAACTTTTGATTTGTCGGTTCTATTTATTTCTTCTAATGTCAAAATTAAGATTTTTTTTTTATTCTGGTTGTTTTTAAGTCTACAATTATTATTTTTCCATTAATTATAAGCTTTATAAAACCATAAATTAATCTAAAAATCAGAATATTTTTGTAGCTCAAAGCTTCACCAATATTTTTAATTAATTTTCTTCCTAATTTAAAAAATTAAAAATACCTATTATTTAATTGTACTTGAAATATATTATTAGCCAAATAAATTCTATGACCAAAAACATCAATTGTTGGGAAAGTCAATTTAATATTTCCTTTTCCTCTATGTTTAACATCTCTATAAACTGTAAGAAATATATTAACGGCATCAGAAGTTTCACATTGAGCACCACAAAAATCACTATAAGAATAATATTTTCCTTCATCTTCTACCTTAATTAATATTTAATAATAGATTTGGGTAAATTATAATATTTTTTTTGGATTTTTTTATCATAATTCGAACTTCTGTCCAAAAAAAAATATTTGAAAAAATGAAGAAGTATGAAATAAAAAATTGTTTTAGGCCAATGGTATGTTTTTCCTTTATTAATATTAATTATTTTAAATGATTCTGCCCATCCAGGATTTTTAAAAATTATTTTGGAATTTTGCCTCAGAAAATAATTTTAAAAAATGGGTCAAATATTTATTTTAAAATAATTTTTATACTTTTAATTTATATTGTAAAAAATCCTCCACTTCCAAAGCTTTGTCTATATATCTAAAATTTATTTAAAATATTTATTAAATTTAATTTTCTCGTTACTTTGGCCTTAATAAACTTTCAAAATCAACAGCCTGTATTGCAACAACAACATGAAATAATCCTCCCAATTCTTTAAAAAATTCTCTTGCAATTAAAAATTCATAACGGCTGGGGGAATTGTCAGCACTAAAAAAATTTGAGAAAATTTAATTTTAAATTAAATATTTAAAAATAAAATTATTAACCTAAAATGATCTCTAACATTATTAACTTCTTTAAAGTTAACAACTCCAGAGCCAAGTAATATAGCTAAGAATACACTGGAAAAAATAAATATTAATTAAGTATTTTTAAATTAAAAAACTAACGAAATAAAAATAACAGTCCAAGGACAATAAGAGACAGAATATCCAAGTTGTCTAAATCCATATTCAATTTTCTTTTCTGCCCATTCAGTAAAATTATTACAAAATAAAGTTATTGACATATTTTTTGATCTAAAAATTGTAGGTTTATTTTTTGAAAATAATTTACTTAACAAAAAAGAATTAGGATTAAATTTTACAGAAAAAAATGAAAAACAGGAAACGATAAAAGAAAATGAAATCTTAACATTATATCGAGAGTTGACTTTATGTACTTATTAGAGGTGAGGGATAAAGATGATTTTTTTTTGGAAAATCTTTTATTTAAAAAAAACATTTTTTAAATTCTTAAAAAGAAACGTTTATTTAAAGTTTATTAATTAAAATAAATTCAATTAAAAAATTTTTTAAAAGAAAATAAATAAAAACATTCAAATAGCGTAGAAATATATTCAATGTTTTCTTGGAGGGATTTTAGCTTATTTTAGTTGGATTAAAGGATAGAGAAAAAGAAAACCGGTCATTTAAACAGACGTCGATTAGTGACGACGAAAATAATTTTTTCTGATTTTTTCTGTCTTTTCTTTTAAAATAAGAAGCGGAACAACAACCAAAAAGAATGATTTTTTTTTAATATTTTTTATTAGCTGACCATTTGTTTATAACCCTTTTTTAACTGCGTAAATGTTTTGGAAAATATGGTGTAAGAATTGTGGACATGAAAATAAACGTGGAAAAAATTTAAAAAGGAAAAATCATTTTTCAAACAAAAAAGCAATAATCACCATCAAAAATCAACAACGACAAAAATTAAACTCCTTATTAAAATTACAAAAATCATTAAAAAATAATCAAAAAATAAAATAACCATTTTCCTAATTTTTTCACTGCCTTTGTTAATCTTTAATTGTTCTCTTTTTTTATAAATTAATTTGATCAATTAGATAATGATTAAATTTGATGCTTCAAATAAAAATAAAGTCAATCGAGCAGAAAATGATTTAATTTTAAAATTTTGAGAATTAAATGATAAATTTAAATAAGTTTTTTAACTTAATTCATTAATATTAAAATTAAATAATTAAAGAAATACTTTTAATGAGGTTTATATTAAAGTCAAAAAGAAAGAAAAAAATTTAGGTCAACGGTTTTCCTTCATTTAAAAATTTTAAAAGTGTTTGTACGATTAGTTTGTTGCTCTTTCCTCTTTTCGGGTCAAGAAGGGAGAGAAGGAATGCTAAAAGGAATATTCCAAAATTTTAGAAAAATGAAAAATTCTGAATTTAAAAATTAATTCAATAAATGAATATCTGAAAATATATTTAAGGTAAACATAAATTTAAAGAAAATTGTGGCAAAAAACCAAAAAAACTTTTTCAGAAAAAACCACAAAAAGGTTAAGTTCAGAAAGAAAATTAATTAAATACATATGTATATTTTTCAAAAGATTTAAAAAATCTAATTGACTTCAAAATTCATTAGGATTTAAATATTTAAACAAATAAATATATTTATTGAAAAATAATAACAAAAAGTCTAAAAAAGTCAAATTACCCAATGTAGATAATGCAAAAAATAAATAAATTAAAAGTAGAGATCGGAACTTTGGCAATATTTAGCGCAGATCTGTTAGGTATGTGTTAGAGAAGGGCTTTGTATAAAAGCCCTTAGTCAAGTTTAGTATAAAAGCCAGTGTCAGCGTCAGTCTATTCGGATCATACTAGCCCGGCTAGTCCCTGATCTCCTTCGTCTGTTCCACTCCATCTCCACCATCATTGTTATTGTTATTATCTTTATGATAAACTGTTATGCTTGCACGTCGACTTATTGGGACGTAACAGTGGCGCGGTCGTGAACAACAGTGCGAGCAGCAGTCGTCAACAGTCGGACAACAACAACAGCAGCAGAACAGCAACAGAAAGGCACGACAACAGTGAGTGTTGGAACAAGTGCAGTGTTGGAAGTGAGTGATGGCTTGGATTTGTGAGGCTTGGACAGAAGTCGTAATTTAGTGATCGGCAAGGAGCGAAAATTTAGTGTAGTGCGCAGTGAACCGGAGATTTGTGTAATGACCAAAAAAGGACTCAGTGAAGAGTGCCAGTGGTCGGAAGTTAGAGGTTGAAATGAAACCTAGTGGTCCTGGGAGTGCGCGATTATTTGCCGATCAAGTCGGACAGTTGATGTCCAGTGATTAGTAGTGAAAAGAAGTTAGTAGTACTGGCATTTGGCAAGAGGTAAGACCAAGTGTAAGACCAGAAAGTAGAGAAGAAATGGCATTCGGCAGTGGAGTAAGACCGAGTATAAGACCAGTTAGTTTAGTTGAAAAAGAGATTGTAGTTCTGGCATTCGGCAGTAGTGTAAGACCGAGGTGTAAGACCAGAGAGAAATTGTTGACAAAAGTGTTAGGCCGTAGAGCCATTGAAAAGAGAATTTTGAGTTTTAGTGAAGTGCGCTGAGGAGATTGTAGAGATTATTAGTGAAAAAGTAGTAGTCCAGCGCACAGTGGAGTCATCTCAGACTTAGTGTAACTAAGTTTAGTTAAGTGATCGATTGTACCTGAGTCTGTGACAAAGGGCAGGATGTATTGACATCCTTTGAGTGGTTTGTTAGTAGATTAGTATTGAAGTTTAGTATTGAAACCACGAGCCAACTAGTCCAGTACACGGAGAAAGTACACTTAACTGCTCACTAGCAGAATTGTTAGTGAAGTGAGTTTGACATCCAATGGAGGATTTTAGTGAGAAGTGAAAAGAGTGAAATTGCATGAGTTGAAAGTTTAGGCACAAAGATGAGAAAATGAGAGTTGAATGTAGTGCCAAAATGCAATTTAGTGAAGTCACAAGACACCAGTGAAAGTGTGAGTGACGCTTCTGGATAAGCAGTGCCGTAGGACGCAAGGACGATTACCAACGCAAGGACGATTACCAGCAAGAACGTGCGTTTGCCCTGTTCAGATCGTGCGTTTGCCCTGTCCGGATCGTTTGCCATGTAGAGCCTGCTGCCAGAAGAAGGAATATGTTAAATATGATAATATTGTTGTTTTGTAAAATTTTTTGTGTATTGTATTGTTGTATTGTAATTTTGATTTTGTTGTATTCCTATTGCCCCATTGTTCCCACATTTATTTGTATTTTGTTTGTTTTGTTGACGATATTGTTAGTGAGTGTATTAGAGACGCTGAGGCTTTTGAGACACCTCCTATTGAATTGATAGCCTTTGAGGTTATAGTGGCACATTGGAATTGAGTTATTGTTAACCATTGTGGTTAGAGTGCCATTTTGAAAGAGTGAAGATCCACCTTTTTCAAGGGGGGAGGTGTTAGGTATGTGTTAGAGAAGGGCTTTGTATAAAAGCCCTTAGTCAAGTTTAGTATAAAAGCCAGTGTCAGCGTCAGTCTATTCGGATCATACTAGCCCGGCTAGTCCCTGATCTCCTTCGTCTGTTCCACTCCATCTCCACCATCATTGTTATTGTTATTATCTTTATGATAAACTGTTATGCTTGCACGTCGACTTATTGGGACGTAACAAGATCCCTACACAAAAATTTGAAAAAAATTTACGGGTCTGTTTAAACTAGGAATTAGTGTAAAACTGAATTGAAAAATAAAAAGAAAATATAGATAAAACTAAGATTAAAATCCTGGCTTTCCCAAAAGTCATAAGAGATTTGTATAGAATCATTATCAGCACCGTTGGTGAAAATTAAAAAACGTATAGTATTTATCGGGATTTTGATGGTTCTTGTATTAAATTCCTGGTTTTAAAGGAGAAAGAAATGAGCCAGATTCAATTAGTAAATTCTAAAAAAATCTTGAGCCTGCCCAAGATTCTAAATCATGAAATAAATTAGACCAGGAATATCTGTTGGGAAGGGCTTTGTATAAAAGCCCTTAGTAAAGTTTAGTATAAAAGCGATTAGTGTTAACCAGCCAGGAGTCAGTTAGTTTAGTGCAACCTACCTTCATTATCGCCTTTGTATTTCTTGTGTGGATAAACCTTTTGTTGGAGTGTCTCGTCTACGTTCAAGTGTGGTCTCAACAGTGGCGCGGTCGACAGGATGTGTTTGGAGTGTAGTTGGAGTGTTTTTTTTTACATTTTTTTTTACATTTTTTTTACATTTTTTTTTACATTTTTTTTTTTTTTTTTACTTTTTTTTTACATTTTTTTTACATTGGAGTGTCTCGTCTACGTTCAAGTGTGGTCTCAACAGTGGCGCGGTCCGACAACAGCATCCAGTGTGGTCAGCAGCCGACAACAAACGTCAACAGTCAAAAAGGAAAAGCCTAGCCAGCTTATTCCAAGTGTAGTCAAAGGAGCAAGCAGTGTTGAGCATCAGTATAGTGGGCAAAACCTCTTCAGTTAGTATGGACAGTAAAGCTTTGGAAAAGCTCTTGAAGGCTCAACAAGTCCAGTTTGAACAGATGATGGAACGTATGCTGCAACCGAACAGTGTCAAAGTAAATGAGGCAGATCTCTACACCAAATTGTCAGGACTTATTAGTGAGTTTGAGTTCAATGTAGTCCGAGGAATGACATTTGAGTCGTGGTTTGGCAAATATAGTTCATACTTTGAGATTGAAGGCAAAGAGCTGCCAGAAAGTGTGAAAGTGTGAAAGTTAGATTGTTAGTGAGTAAATTGGGTCCAGAAGAGTATGCCCAGTTTGAAAGGAAAATGCTGCCAGTTAAGTTGAGTGAAATGAAGTTTAAGGACCTGATTAGTGAATTGGCAAAAGAGTTTGGGGATCCAAGATCCCAATTGTTGAAAAGGTTCGAGGCCTTGAATGATAAGTGTAGCGCTCAACAGGACATAGTAGAATTCGGGAATAGAGTGAATGCCCAATGTGAAAGGGCTCAAATGTCATTGAGTATTGAAGAGCTGAAAATTCTAATTTTTATTTCAGGAATCCCAAGTGAGCAAATTGCAGTTCGACAGATGGCTATGAAGTTTGTGGAGAATAAAACATCTCAAGATCAGCCAGTGTCATTGAAAGAAGTAATTGATCAGTGTAGAAATTATTTGGCAAATAAGTCAGAAGCTGTCTATATGTCAAAGGAAAAGCCAGCTGAAGTGAAAGAAGAAGTGCGTCCAATAGAAGTGAATTTAGTACAAAAGAAGTCTAGTGAAAGTCTTGGAAGTAAAAAAGGACGTGATAGTCAGTGCCAGTGGAGTAAACCAAATGGCTTCAATAAGCCTTGGCGAAGTTATGGACATAAACCTGAAGTGAAATGTTATAATTGCGGAAATATGGGACATTTGGCTTGGCAGTGTCGTTCTTCAAGTAAGTATTATAAGCCAAAAGTGAATTATCAAAACAATTATCATTCAGGTGCTCCGTTTTGTGGAATTGGAGAAGTGAGTGAAAGATTGAATCCAGTGGAGTGGATTACAAAGACAGTGAAAGTCAATGGCCACAAGATTGAAATGATAGTCGACACAGGATCCCAAATGAATATTGTCACGCCAAAAGTATGGGAAGAGATTGGGTGTCCGAAGCTTGAAGAAGTGAAGTTCCAAGGAAAAGGAATTGGAGAAACATCCTTCGATATTCAAGGGAAGTGGAAGTGTTTTCTCGAAGTAGATAGAAAAGAAGTAAAAGTCGAAATGTGTGTAGTGAAAGGAAGTAAGAATGTTCTTGGGTTGCCAGTTCTTCAGAAGATAAGTGATGGAGTGAAGTTCAATAAGTACAATCCAAAGAAGAAGTACCGAAACCAAGATGGAAAAGTGTCAAAGTTGAATTTGTTTCCAAATGGTACCAAAGTCAAAGTGAAAAACACAAACAATCGAAATGGAAAGATTGAGTGGCTGTCGGGAGAAGTGATAAGGAAGACAGACAATGCGTGGAAGATAAAAGTGCAAGTGTTAAAAAACATTGTTACCCGAACAGCAAGAGAAATTCGTAATGATGAATTTGCCAATAGTAAGAAGAGTGCTCATATTGCCTTGCAGAGTTTGGACATCAGCAAAAACAGTGCAATAGAAGCAACAATCAGTGAAGGATCCATCAGTTCGGGACCAGATCTCAACAGTTCAGTGGCAGGTACCAGCAAACGCGGACACGACGACAACGACAAAGACGATAACAAAATGATGTCTTGCTGAGAGGAGCCAATGTATAATAGGATAAGATTATTGTTATGTAAATATTTTTTTATTGTAATTTTTTCTTGTTCCTATTGCCCCATTTCCCCATTGTTTGTTTGTATATTTATTTTGTTTTGTGCCATGGCTGGCGTAGTATTTTATTGTATTGTTTATTGAAGTATTGTATTGTAAGGCTTCGGCCTAAAGTGTGAGCCGAACCTTTTTCAAGGGGGGAGGTGTTGGGAAGGGCTTTGTATAAAAGCCCTTAGTAAAGTTTAGTATAAAAGCGATTAGTGTTAACCAGCCAGGAGTCAGTTAGTTTAGTGCAACCTACCTTCATTATCGCCTTTGTATTTCTTGTGTGGATAAACCTTTTGTTGGAGTGTCTCGTCTACGTTCAAGTGTGGTCTCAACAATATCCCTGTCCGATCTCTATTAAC
Source organism: Meloidogyne hapla (assembly GCA_000172435.1). Lineage (NCBI taxonomy): Eukaryota > Metazoa > Nematoda > Chromadorea > Rhabditida > Meloidogynidae > Meloidogyne > Meloidogyne hapla. The sequence continues at coordinate 4,785 of ABLG01001050.1, read as the reverse complement.
AAAACAATTAGTAGAATTGATATTTAATACAAACATAATTTATAAACATATACAAAAAAATTATAGAAAATGTTAAATTAAAAATAATTAAATTATCCACTGATTCGTTTAATTTCAAATTGAACAATTGTTCCAGTTATACTTTGCCAACAAATAATTAAGAATTTAATTTTTGGATCATAAATATTAACAATTTGATATTTAATACAATCATTAGGGCCATAAGTTTTTCGTTCAATATTTTTTGCTCTTTCACTCAAATTAAAATGTGTCCATTGGCAACCATTAAATAAAACATAATTTATAATATTTGAACAATTTGTTGATGTTTCTATATGCTAAATTTAAAAAAAAGTTTATTTAATTCTTATTAACCCTCCTAAAGTAAAATTGTCTAATTCGGATCCTAGAAATTTTATTTCTAATATTTATTCAGAGATTTCCCAAAATCATATAATCTTAAACTAAATTACATTTAAAATTAGCTGGCAAAGTGCAGATTGTCTAATTTCATCAAAATAAAATTCTGAAATTCCTTCTCCTTTGTTTAATAAAAATTTCAATAAAATATCATTGTAATCCTCTGTATTATTTCGAAAAAATATCAGAAAACGTTTATTAATAATTAGCTGGTCCAAATAAAATTCCAAAATTTTTTTGCTAATAAAATCTGTATAATGGACTATCATTCCATTCAATTTAAAATTTTTAATTTCTTCTTCATCAAAAAGTAATTTAATTATTTCTGGATTGAAAACAATTTGATAAAATGCAATAAAATCAAAGTAACAGCGACTAATATTTTCAAACCAAAAACGAATGATTTTTATTTCTTTAATATTTTTAGGATAAACAGGCAATTTTAAAACAAGTTTATTGTAAATACAGGGTCCTAACAAAAAAAAGTTTATTTATTTTTCGTTAAATATTTTAATACCTTTATACAAAATAATTGCCGGTTGAGGTTCATTAAAAAAATTAAAATAAAGAGGAATCTTTCTATCTACTGCAGATTGCCACTTTAAAATTTTTAAATAATTTATAAAATATTTTTTTATTTTTTAGAAAATTAAATTCAAGTCCTTTTTATTTACCTTCTCCAAAAGTTGATCACTAACATTAAATTTAAAATCTCCAGATTCGATATCAATAATTTTAAAAAATTCATTATCGTAATGACTGGTCTGTAGAAAAAATATTTTTACAAAAAAAAAATAATTTTTTAAATTACAATTCTAATTTGGCTAAAATGAAAACAAGCCAATTCTCCCTCATATCGACTAATTATTTTATTAAAATAATTGTTTATCTGCCGGACGTTATTTAATTGATCAAAATTCAAACATTTTAATATATCAACAACTTCTTCAAGACGATAATCTTTATAGAGATAAAATTGCTTTTTAAAGAAAATGTTGTAAATAACTGAAAAATAAAATGAAAATCAAAATAATTTAAAATAATTTAATTAAAAATTTTTAAATAAAATATTATAAGTACCTTTCCAAATTTATTAAAAAATGATATTGGAACATGTAAAACTCTATCCAATAAAGGTCCATGTAAACGAATACTGGCTGTATAAAATTATTAAAAATAAAATTTTATTTTCCAATAACCGGAAAACTTTCCGGAAAACAAATAAATTTACTCCCAGAAAAATAAAATAAAAAACAACACAAATAACTGTAAAATAAATTTTACGGAAAACACATAAATTTACAAACAACTTTCCGGAAAATATATATAAATAAACAAAACACAAATATTATTAATTAAATAAACTTTCCGGAAAAAATACAAAAATATATTAAATTAGTTAAAATACGATTTTTTAACATTAAAATCTAAATCTCTATATTAAATTTATTTCAGCCCATAATACATAATCATACCAATTCCAAGTCCAATAAATGCATAAATAAAGTAACGAAAACCAACAGACATTTTTAGCTCTATTGAGATAATATAAGAATTATCATCTGACCTTTAGAATAATAATAATTTAAATATTTAATTAAATTCCTTTAAAAATCTAACCAACTAGTCAACCAAAAACTTTGATCAAAATCAAATAAAAATTGGCAAAAAAAGAAAAAAAAATCCAATAAATAAAGACCATCTCATTGCAGCAAAATAAATTAAATAAATTGATAGAATAACTCTAATCTAAAAATTATTATTTTTTTATTTAAAAAAAACAATTATTTTCTTGTCTCTAAACACCTCGGGTTTTCCATTCTCTGTAATGTTTAGATAAAAAATCATTAAACATAATACTCATGTTTTTGTGCTCAAAAACTTAATCAATGGAGAAAATTTTTATTAATGAAATTTTATGTAGCGTTTCGACTTATTTCGATTTTTTTCCGAATTCTACTCTAATTTTTTTTAATTTTAATTTTTTCAACTTTTTCCCTCTTCAACTCTTATTTATTGACTAATCAAAAATATTTTTTATTTCTTATTTAAAAAGAGAAAACACATAGGAAATAAAAAAGCCTTAAAGCAAGAAAGCACAGCTGCTGAAGGTTTTTATGTTTTTATTTTTTTGTGAAGACTCCAAAACATTGATCAAGTCAATCAGACAGGAAAAAACAAAAAATGAGGGGAATTTAACCAAAAAGCCTTTAAAAGAGAGAATCGTCTTTTTTAGCCCTGCCAACAACAATCTCACGAAGTTAAAGAAAGGCCAGAAAAGAAAAGAAAGAGCACTTGGTTTCACTTGTTTTGTTGTCAAAAACACAAGTTTAAGGACTTTTTTTGGAGAAAAATGCTCGCCCCCGTAACAAAGTAATGGGAAAATATTTTCATCTGTTCGGCGTTCATCATCGACTTTTGTTAAATCTAAAAAATCAACGAGATAGACGATAAGCATTTTACACTTTTCTTCTTTTTAGTCTTGCAAGCATTCCAACCTCCGCAATTTTATTTTAATATTTTAATCTAAAACATTTTCTTTTTCCTGATTTGGCAAAATTTTAATTAATCAATAAAATTAAAATTTATTTCGTTTTTTATTTGAAACTTTATTTTGTATTTTATGGTTTATTAATTAAAATTTAATAAATATGTATCAGAAAATAAAACAAATAAAACAAAATAAAAATAATAAATCTATTATTTTAATTTATAAGAAAAGAAAAAATAATAATAAATACAAAAATGTGGCTTTGGATTATTTTATAAATTATTATCGTTATATCCCTATATATTAATATTTGCGTGTCGTTAACTTATTTAATTTTAATAAAATTTATTTTTATAATAATCTATTCAATTTTGTGATTAACTTTATTTTTAAAATTTTAATTTAAAAAAAGTATATATTTTGGTAGAGGAAAAGATGGCGGATGGTGGAAGTGAGTTTGACGATGAAGAATATGAATATGAATATGTGGATGAAGAAGAACAAGAGGAAGAGCCGGTAATTATTCTAATTGATTTTTAATCAAAAATATTTTTATTAAAATTTAATCTCTTAAAATTCCTAAAAATCAATGAAAGAAAATATAATTTAAAGAATTTATAAAAAATTAAAAAAATTTTTAAAGCCAAAAGCAGCTCCTCCAAAAGATTTATCTCCACCAAAATCACCAAAAAAAGAAAAAGAGCCATCACCTCCAAAATCACCAAAAAAGGAGAAAGAATCCTCTCCACCAAAATCGCCAAAAAAAGATGCTAGTCCTGATAAATCACCTGCTGGAAAACGAAAAGTAATTAATTTTTATATTTAATTTAATTTAATTTAATTTAAATAAATTATTATTTTATTTTTGAAATTAATTTAGTTATCGAAAGATTTTTAAATTAATAAAGAGACTCCCTCAATAAAGAGATCTTAATTGTGCCGATTATTTTTTATAACCGTTATGTCGTTATATACGATTCTATTTGTTTTAATATCTTTCTTTTGGTTCATGATGGGTGTCGTTATAACGGGAACATATTTAATTAAATTAATTGTTAATATTAAAATAATTAAATATCTCTCTATATTTAATAATTAAAAATATTTATTTAAAGGTTCGTACCCCAAGACAATCAATGGAAGAAAAACCAAAAGTAGAAAAACCTAAAAAATTAGAAGAACCAACAGTTAATGAAGAAAAAGAGAATAATAGTTTGGCTGTTGACAATAATAATTTTGTAGAACCAAAAAGTCCATCAGCAGCATCAGTAACTGCAGAACCTGGCAAATCCTTTCAAGAAAGGAACATTTCTGTTTCTGCTCTTAAAAAACAGCAAATGTATTCAGGTGGAAAGCCTAGTCGACATGATAAAGCGTAAAATAATTAAATTATAATTTTAAAAATTAAATGAATTAAAATAAAAATGCCATATCATTTAAAAAAATAATAGAGAGAATAACCATAATTTAAAATAAATTAAAAATTATTTTTTTTTTAATTTTTAAGAAAGCTTATGCGTTCTGAGGGAATTATACCAATTCAAGCTGGAACAAATAAATATGCATCACAAAAGGGAATGACTGGTTTTGGTGCCCCACGTGATGTTGTTAAAGAATCAAAAGTAAAATCTGAAAATTTGGCTGAAATAACAGATGAGGCAAAAATAGCTTCACTAAAAGGGTCAATTTGGTTACAATCTGGTACTAATAAATTTGCGTCACAAAAAGGAATGACTGGAATGGGCACACCCAGAGATGTTAATTATCGACCTATAGGGACTGGAGGTGCTGGGGATGTTCCTGAAGAGAAGGCTAGATTAACTGATGGTTAGAAGAATTAAACAAATATATTTTTTATTGTAAATTTGAATTGG
>ABLG01001052.1:0-38560 GCA_000172435.1 Meloidogyne hapla | reverse complement strand
AACTTATATTGTTAAAGTTTGAAGTTCATCTTTTGGTGTTCGTTTTGCTCGTTCTCGTTCTGTTTTGAATTTTCTTTTTTATGTTTATTTTTCTGCTTATTCTTGTTGGCCTTATAGTTTTTTTTAATTATTTTAAATTTAAATTTATGTTTTATAGTTAGCAATTAATTATTCAAAACAAAGTATTGGATTATTTAAATATATTATTTTGGGTTTAGTTTCTTTGGCTGCTCTTTTCTTTTTTTATCGTTTCATTTATTATTATATGAGATTGAAAATTAGCCAAGTTTGTTTTTTTTAATTTAAATAAATTATTTTCCTTTTGGAGGTTTTTTAGAGGCCTTTTAAAGCCTAAAAATTATCTTTTGATTTCACGTGCAAATTCCCATCTTTTTGTTTTTTATAGTACAATAAACGTTATTAAAAATGTTTTTCTTCTCTTTTCAATTTCTCTTATCTTTTTTTTCCTGATAATTCTAAACAAAGAAAGGAAAAGAAAATTTTATGGAGAAAAAGTAAAAAAAAATGAAAAAATTTATTTTTCTAAGGTTCTTGGTCCTATATGATGATGAAATTTGGAGGTAAATTTTGTATAGCAACGAAACTTAATTACTTTGTGATTGCCAATTTGTGTCTTTTTCTGACTGAATTTAATGTATAGATTCGAAAAACAAAAAAGGGTTTATGGCTGCCTTATTAAATAATTTTAGAAATTTTAAAATTTTATTTTAAATATTCTTTTTAAAAATTATATATTTTACCCAAATATAAACAAACACAAATTCTCTTCCCTAAATAAGAGGAAATAATTATTTAATAATTTTTAATTAAAAATAAATTTTTGTATTTTTTAGACATTTTGTTTAATTATTTATTTAATAATTATTTCCTCTTTAAATTTTTTTTGATTATTTTTCCACTTAAAATTCTCCAATTTTTGCTTGATTTTTTGAATCATGTAAATTTTTTCTAAAAATAAATATTTTAAATAATTTTTAATTTAAATTTCTTTTAAATTTAGGTGAGTTATTTAGCGAGAATTAAAAATAATAAATTTAAAAATATTATTATGATTCATTAAAAAATTGCTTTGAAAGAATTCATTCACCCCCACATAAAATTAGTTTTTATTTTAAAAGAATTATGAATTTATTTGTTTTAAAATGTTATTTAATTTTTATAAAAAATTTATTTTTAAATTATTTTTATTAATTATTTTTATTTTAAATTCATTTGTTTATTCAAAAATAGAAAAGAAAAATGTAGAGTGTGGAATATCAGCTTTAAATAATTTTAGTAGATTTGATTATTTGGTTAGTAAAATTAAAGTCATTAATAGTAAGGGGAAAAGTAAAAAGTGTCTCTTATATTGAGATTTTGTTTAGAAACCCTTCGAGACTCGTCACAATTAATTACAATAATTTACAAAAAATGTTCTTAAATATTTTTTGAGATGCCAGAGACCCATAGACTTGTCGGAAGTTTAAAAACAGATCCACATGCTTGGCCATGGACATGTCAATTAGTTGCTGTAAAAGGTGAAAATAAAAAAGATAATTCAACAACAATTGTACATAAATGTGGATGTGCTTTAATTGATAAAGAATTTGTAGTTACTGCTGCACATTGTTTTGCTAAAAGGTTTTCTTAAAGAGAATTAATGGAGATTTAATAAGGGAGTGATTATCAGAAAATGATTAAAATAATATTGACTTGGGATAATTAAAAAAGAATTTAGAATTATCTTGAAAGGAAATTTAAATCTTTTATTCAATTAATTCAAAAAATATTTTTTTTTTCTTTTTATTTTCCAGTAGAATTCCAAAAAGATACAAAATATTATTGGGTGGACATGCAATATATTCTGGATTACCATATAATGTTATTAGTATTAATATACATCCATTATATCAAATAGTAAATAGTGCTTATGATGTTGCTTTATTAAAGTATTTTATTTTGAAATAAACAAATATTTTTAATTTTTATAGAATATCACCATTAGTAATTTTTAATGATTTTATTTGGCCTATTTGTTTACCTTCAAAACCTCCAAAAAATAATGGTAATTAATTATTAATTAATTAAAATAAATATTTTAAAGGAATGTGTGTTGTAACTGGTTGGGGAAGATTAAAAGAAGGTGGTGAAAGACCCCCAACTTTAAGAGAAATTCATGTGCCAATAATTTCAACAATTACTTGTAATGATTTTAGACATTATTCTGGTAATTTTAATTTATTTTTTTTTTAATTTAAAATCTTTTAAAGGTAGAATGCATTCAATTTCAATGATTTGTGCTGGTTTTAATAATGGAAGAGTAGATTCATGTCAGGGTGATAGTGGAGGTCCTTTACAATGCCAAAATAGAAAAGGAGTTTGGGAATTACAAGTAAAAAGAATATTTAATTTTTTAATTTTTAATTTAAAAAAAGGGTGTTGTTAGTTGGGGTATTGGATGTGCACAACCAAAATTTCCAGGAGTTTATACAAAGTAAAATTAATAAATAAAATGAATATTTAAATAATTTTTTTAAAGAATTTATGTAATGAAACCATGGATTAAAACAGAAATGAAGAAATTACGTTCAAAAAATAAAAATTAAAAAAATAAGAATTCTCATTTATATAAAATTTTTATTAATATAATTTTGTCATAAAAAGAAAGGAATGTTTAAAATATAATTTTAATCTCACAATTATAACAATAAATACTTTCTTTCAATTAAAATTCCACTAAAATATTCCAAATATTTTTATTTAAATTAATTGTCTAATTATGAGTTTTTAATTAATTATTTTTACAAAAAAATATATTTATTTATTTATTTAAACCTTTTAAAAAAGTCTTTTCTTCGTTGCAGTAAATCGTTTTTCATAATTTTCATATCCTGCAAGTGTTTGAAAATCTCTTTCTTGAAATAAATTTCCATCAAAAGTAATTAAAGAAAGTTGAGAATTTGTTAAAAGATTCTTTTTAAAATTAAATAATTAATTATTATAAAATTTAAAAAAAAAACATTTGTAAAACATTCTTTAGCCAAACAATTTTCGTCAACTCTAAGTGTTTTAAGTCTTTCACATTTTTCTAAATTTGTAGCATTTAATGAAGCCAAACGATTTTTTTGTAAATTTAATTCAATTGCTCGTAAATTACAAATCTTTTTTTTTAAATAAATTATTTAAAAATTAAAAATAAAAAAAACTTCATTAGGAAGTCCATTAATTGTATTTCCAGATAACTCTAACAATTCCAATTTAATTAAATTTGTTAAAACTATTGGAAATTCTTTTAAACGATTATTTGAAATACAAATATTTGAAAGTGATGAACAACCAGATAATGAATCTGGTAACTAAAAAAATATAAAAATTAGAATAAAAAATACTACACCAAGGGAAATAATATTAAATGAAATAATAAAACAAATTTAAAATAATTTTTAAAATAATATTTTAAAAAAACCTTTTCCAAATAATTCCCCGAAACGTTTAAAACTTCCAATTTTTTTAAACAACCCAATTCATCAGGTAATTCATTTAATCTATTTTCACCAATATGTAATTGACGAAGCATAATAAAATTGCCAATTGAAGGAGATAAAAGTTTTAATTTATTTGATGTTAAATCAATTGTTCTTAATTCTTCTGATAACTTTTTTTAAATAAAAAATATTTTTTTAATTAAAAGAAAACCTCATCAATAAGTGGTGACATTATTTTCATTCCAGTCCCTTTTAAATTTAAAGTTTTACTTTTCTTTGCTTGTTCTAAAGCTTTTTGAATTATTGCTGTTGATGATTTTTCTCCAACAGATTTAATTACATTTGGAAGAACTTTTTGAATTCTTTGGGCTGTTGAAGAAGTTAATGATGATGTTGGATTATTTGAAGTATTTTCAACATTTCTTCCTTCAGATTTTGTTGATTCATTACCCATTTAAATATATTTTTTTTGAAAAATAAGAGTCAAATCTTTTATAAAATAATCATCAAAATAAAAGACCAACAATTGAATTTTATATAATTTTTAACAAATTTGTTGTATCATTAATTTGGTTATTTGACAAAAACATAAATAATTATACAAAATATATACACTCAGTTAGGTCATTTCTCAATTCGTCCAACAGAAGAAAATTATAGAATTCGTCAAATATTTTATTATTACAGTAATTTGTATAAATTAACATAATTTTAATAAAAACCTCAAAAAATTTTTATTATTTTTAATAAATATTTTTGTAAAACCCTAAAAAATATTTTGTTTAATATTTTTTTATATTTACTATTTCCATGGAAACTAAATTTTTAACTTTATATATTTTTAAATATTAAGAAAATTAAAAATGTTTTTACCAAAAATATTTGGTATTGGAATTGGTATTTTTATTTTAAGTTTAATTTGGATATTTTGTTTATTTTGTTTTTTTAATTTTACACGAAAAAAAGGAATGTAAGTTTATTTATTTATTTTTAATTAATTAATTAATTTAAAGACAAAAAGGAATTATTTATTTAATTTTTGGTTTATTTTTAACATTTATTTTAATTTTATGGCCAAGAGAAGAATGTAATAATAATAAAGAATTAATTAAACAAAAAACAATTGAAAATATTTTTAAAAATTCAATTAAAGGTATTTTTTAATTTAAAAAAAAATAATAACAATAAATAAAATATTTTGTCAAAAAAATATTTAAAATAAAAACAAATTTAATTCTTTTGTTTAAAATCTTTTCAATTTTTTGTGTAAATATTTATATTTTTGAACATTTTTGTGATTAAATATATTTTTTTCTTATTTTTTATTAAAATCTCTATATCTAAATAAAAATATTTTTAAAATAATTTTTATTTTTTAATAGATGAAGAACAATTAATTGATTTATTAGCAATTCCTCGTTTATTAATTTCAATATTTTTTATTTTTATATTTTCTTTTTCAATATTTAAATTATTAAATGATTATTTATTTAATTTATATTCTTCTCCACAACAAAATTTATTTTAAAAATTAATTTTTTTTCCAATTTTTAATTTAAAATTATTTTGAATAAAGAATAGGTAATATTTATTAATTTTATTTTATTTTTAAAAAATAATTGGCTCAATGCCATAAAAAACTCTAAAAAAGTAAATATTTACATTGTTTAAAATTATTCAAGTAAAATAATTCTGTAGCCATGACCACGGAAGTGGTCAAACCTTTATATTATTTTTTTTATTTTACTTTTTTTTTACTTTAAGAAAGAAAACTGTTACTTATATACTAACAATATTTTAAATAAATTTATTTTAAAAAATATTTTTAAATAATTTTGGTCTATTGGAAAAGAGGCTAACAATTAGTTATGTATAACAATAAATATGTATGCAATATGTATAGCATTACAATATTTTCAAATGACATGGTCTATTAGCCAAAGTTTTTAAAGTTTTTGATTATTAAGTGAATGTAATTTTAGATTTTCTGATATCAGCGAGGGATTTATAATAAATAATTTTATAACAAAAAATTGTCCATTTTATTGAAAAGTCAATAATACTGAGTTTATAAATAATATGAGGAAGAAAAGGTTTCTCTCTCATTAATAAAGTTTTCTCATTAAATGGAAACCTTAATAAAAAAATATTTTATAAAAATAATTTACCAAAATAATTATTTTAAAATAAAAAAAAAATTCTCAAAAAATCCATAACTTTTTACAAAAAAAAAGTTTTTTATTAAATGTACCATTTATTTAAATTTTTTCTAAATAAAAATTTTAAGTTCCCTGTTGTTAATATTTATTGTTGTTGAATTTTTTGTTCCTTCCTGCCAAAGTTACATAAAAGAAAAAAATATGTTTATATTTTCCTTTTAAATAAATAATATTCTTTTTTAAAAAAAAGATTTTTCTTTTTCAAATAAAATTAAAATTCAATTTAAATGGCCCCAAATACTGCAACAACATTTGTTTTTATTCGTCCATTATTATTAATTTTAATAGGTTTAAGTATTGTTTTAACAGCTGCAGCATTATTTTCTCCAAGTTGGAGAGGAAATGTTGGTTTAATTACAAGAGATTGTAGTAATGTTTATATACCCCCTGGACAGTGTGGACAGTGGTGGGATGTAAATATTTATTTTAAATATATTTTTAATAATAATATTTTTATTTTAAAAGTATCAACCTTTTTGGTTACGTTCTGTAATTGTTCTTATGATTATTTCACTTGCTACAGAAATTGTTTGTTTTTTGAAAAGATAACAAAAAATTTCCCTTTTTTAAAGTTAATTTTATTATGGGCAACATTAGCATTTCTTGGTATTTGTTTACCACCAAAAACATATATTCCTTTGGCATTGCTTTGTGGTCTCTCAACTATTTTACTTATTACTTCAATAATTCTTTATGCTTTAAAAGATTGGAGAGAAATAAGTTTTTTAAAATAAATTTTAAGAAAATAATATTTTTAACAAAAAGATGGTTATATAAATAATCCAACACTTGGTTATTCTTTTTGGACTGCTGTAGTCGCCTCTATAATTATGATTTCAGCTACATTTGTAGCTTGTGGAATTGCTGGATTGGTTAAATTGGCTATTTAATGAAAAACAGAAAAAATAATATTTTTTTTTAAATATTTTTTATTAAACAAATAATTTTCTTTAATTAAAAATAATTAGCATAAAAAGTCTAATTTTACCCGTGAAATGAAATAGAAAAAATTAAGTAGGGTAAAATACAATTAAAATTTATATAAAAATATTATTTAAAATAATCTTGAATTAATTTCTAATTTTTTAATAAAAATTGTGTTTGTTCTTTTTGACTAAATTTTAAATATAAAATTTTTATAAGACTTTTTAAGTAAATAATTTCTAAGTAATTAATTGTCAATAAATCAAAATTTAGTTTCTTCTTGTCCATTTTGTTGATTTATTTTATTTGAAGAAAAAGAATTAATTCTAATATTTCTATTATTATTATTAAATTTTTCATTATCATTTTGTAAAATTTCTTTTGTTTGTTGTTGTTGATCATTTTGTTTTTCTGTTTTCTTTCCAAGAAGGGATTGAGAAATTAAAGAATCTGATGACAATGCGTAACGGAGAGAATTTGTTGACTATAATAATAAAAGATTAAATTTTGGGATGATTATGCTCCGGTGGTTAATGTTTGGTTCGAGTTAATGTTTCGTTTTTTTAAAAAGTTCCCCATTCTTTTTCTAAAATATTTTATACCAATTGAACATCAGCCATTAACTCATATTGAGCACGTTGATGTAAAGCATCCAATGCCCGAAGAGCTATATCAGCATAACCATTAAGTAATGCAAAATTTAATCCATTAATTGATTCAATAAAAAAATGAGAAGGAATGCCCCTAATACGTGACTTTCTTAAAAAATATTTTTTAAACAATCTTTTATTAAAAAATTAAAAGAAAACCTGCTAAAATCTGCCAAAATTTCACTAGAAGCATATTCTTTAAGTATTCTTTGTCTAAAATCACTTTCTTGAAAAGAAAATCCACTTCTACAAATATATAGTAAAGAATGACATAAAGCTCTACAAACAACTTCTGGTGCCATATTTGATAAAATTTGATTAACCTTTTTTTTTAAATTATTTTTAAAAAATAAATTATTATAAAATAACTGTTCTAGTTAATCTTGTAAGTACTAAAAAACGATTTTCGGCAACAATTCTTTCAATAGCTGGAAAAGGGCCAATTTGAACAGTACTTTTTGAACGTCCCTTTAAATTATAAAAAATTAAAATAAATATTTTTAATTAAAAAATAAACTTTTTGAAATAATCCACCAGTTGTAGAACTACAAGCCCCATAACTAGATATTCCTGTAGAAGTAGTTGGTGTTGTTGCAGAAATAAATTTTTGAGATGTTTGTCCATCTAATCTAGCTGAACTTCCAATTGGTTTAATTAGCGGTTGTTTTTTCTTAAAAAAATTAAAAATAAATAAAAATTTAAGAGGAAATTCTAAAAAAGAAATTCTTTTGAAAAATTTTAATATTTAATTTCACAAACCGATTCAGTCGTCTCTTCAGGTAAAATACAAATTTGAACACTACTATTACATTGTGCAATATTTCCATATCCCCCTTGTTTTAAAGTATTTTGCCCTGAAGATGTTGATGCACTATTTGTTACTGTTTTGTGTGGAATTGGGCGAAGAGATGGAAGACAAACTTCATCTGACTAATTTTTAAATAAAAATTAATAAAATATTTAAATTACTCTTTTAGCCATTGAAGGAGTACCAGGGCCAGCTGCCAAAATTTCTTCATTGTAAATTGCAAGAAAAAACATTTCCAACATTTTTGCTGAAGCATTCCAGCGTTTTGTTAATGCCTAAAAATTAAATAAAAATATTTTGTTAAATTCTAAAAAACCTTTAGGTAAGCATGAATAAATGTTGGCACTAATTGGAGAACAAAACAACGGGCAATACCTAAAAAAATAATTCTCAAATTATATTTTAATTATGGAAGAATAATCGATTAAAATTTAATTTCACTAAAATGTCCCAAAACTAACCAATTTTGTAATAAAGAGAAAGTATTTGTGTTATAAGAGGTTCACTACGTCTTGGATCATCAAAATTACAAATAAAATAATTTAATAATATATTCGTTTGTGGTGCTAATTTTCGAAGAATTTGACTCCATTTTTGAGCATCTGGTCCAGTTGAAAGAAATGCCTTAAATCTAAATATTAAATTTTTAGAAAATTTTTTAAAAAACTTGATCTCGTTGATTTCTTCCACCATCATTAAAGAAAAGTTTATGTAAATTAGCAAGCCAGTCTTGAAGTTGCTCATTGTTCATTGTCTAAGGATAAAAAGAAAAATATATTTTAATTTTTAGGGTAAATCAATGATAGGGAAAAGAATTATCTGAACTAATTTTTTACAAAAAAAATGTATAAATATAAAATATTAATAAATATTAAGAATATAATTAAATAATTAAAAAATATTCAAAAAAAAATTCCAAAAATTTATAACAAACAAATAAAAAGTTAAAAGTGAATATTGCAATAATTAATCAACAAAAAAATAATTTAATAATTTAATCCAAAAATGCTAATAGAAAAGAATTGAAGTTTAGAAGAGAGAATATTTAATATTTTTTAAATATTTTTCATTTTAAAAAATTAAAATGTAAATAATAACTGTTAAAATAAATTAAAAAGAAAACAAAGTTTTCAACAAAAAAATATTAAAACCACCAATAACAAAAAGTCAAAAATTCAATATTTTTGTTTAATTTCAACATTTCTATTTTGAGTATAATAAATAAATTCTGTCGTTCCATTTGATTGATTTAAACCACTAAAATGTTGATTATTATTTTTACGTGAATTATTATCCCAATTCTTCCAATGAAGATTCGTCCGATGAACACGTGGAGTTTGTTGTCGAAAATTATTTGAATTGTAATTGCTAGTTGATTGTTGCGGTTCTTCTTGATATTTCTCTTGATTTTTAACCTTTAAATAAAAAATTATTTTTATATAATAAAAAAAGAATTATTTTTAGCCCAAAAAACTTAAATATTCTAAATAAAGACAAGAAATTTTTTGAAAAAAAATCTAAAAAAAAAAAACCGTTTCTGTGTTATTTGGCTTCGGCTCATTAATTACTTCAGTTTTTTGTTTCTCATTTTCCGTCCCTCCATCTTGTTGTTCTGTAGTCTCTTCACTATTACTAAAAATATCAAAGCTGTCACCAAAATTTCTCCCATTATAATCAAGAAAAGATTTTTATCATCGAGGACCAAATTAGTTCAAAAATACTTAATCAGCCCAAATAAAAAAAACATACAAACTCATAAAATCTCTTCAAAAAATTTTACTTTCACCCTCCCCGACCCCCAATTTTTTGGTAAAAAATTTAGGCGACAGCCCTGGTTTTGTCATTTTCTTTGTCGTTTTCATTATCACTCCATCCGCTAGATGATCCCCAATCATCTCCAGGTAGTGGTGGCGGTAATGGATGGCAGCTAATTGGATGTTCAGAGAGAACTAAAACTTGATATTGTGGTCGTTGCCGATATCTACGATTATTGTTATTATTGTTGTAATTCCATCCAAGATTATTTCGTCGACGTACACGTTGGTTAGTACTTTCACGGTCACTATCATCAGAACTTTAAATAAAATTATTTAGAGAATCTCTTTTTAAAAAACAAACATTGGCATAGGCAAAACAACTGGTGGTGGACTAGCCAAACCTCCTCCACCTCTACTCCAACCACCCAAATCACCAAAATTATCCCAACCATTATCCTGATCTCTAAAAGTTAAAATATCAGGTCCTTCTTGTTGTTCAATTTGATAAGCTGTCATTTGATTATTTAAATCAGTACGAAGTTCTTCCATCTAAAAAATTAAAAATAACCAAAATTAACCTAAAAGATAATTACTTTAGCCAAAATATCTTTAAAAGTATCCCCAGCTTGACGTAATTGTGCTTCTACTGCAGACATATCACAACGCAAATTTTGAACCCGTCTATCCAGTTGACGTTGAAAACTACTATAAGAAGGCCAGTTGTGTACAAGTGCATCAAATGTTTGCAGCTAAGAATGTAAATAATGAAATTGAAAAAAAAATTGAAAAAACCTCCTCATAAAAGTCTTCTAAATTTGCAGGCCCAATAAAATGTTGAGCACCTGGCCATTCATTTTCGGGTTGTTGCTCATCGGGAGCTTCTTCCTCGGGTGTTGGCTTACGATCGCTATCATTAACAAGAATATTCATCCATTCCAAAAGTTCTAAATTTTAGAAAAAAAAACTTGTTAAGGTTTTCGAAAATATTGTTAAAGGAGAGTATAAGTATATCCCACTCACATAAGATTTGCAATTATTACTCACTGAAATTAAGATAAAAAATTTACCTGTAAGAACAATATTCTTTCCAAGTCTCTTGTAATTAGCATAAGTGTTCTTGCGACATATTCCGCATTGAATAGTACTTTTATTCATACCCAACTTCCGAATACAAACAAGGCAGAAAGTGTGGCCGCAATTAAGTGAAACAGGGCATCGATAACATTTGGAATAAGGCTAATTTCAAATAATTTTTAAAATAATTTCTAAAAATTAAACACACCTCAAAACATATTTTGCATGAAAATAAAGCACGAGTTTCGGCATTTGGTGACTCAGAGCAATGTTCATTGATATGTTCAGACATAATTGTTGACATTCTTTAAAACTCCTACAAAGAAATTAGAATTTTTTTATAATTAAAACAAAATCGATTAGAAATGATTAAGCAAATGTGTAATGCTATGAATGAATAAAACACAACAAATATAAAAAATTGTTTTTGTTATTTGTTGTAAAACTTTAGAATGTATAAAATGTGCGTATAAAATTAAAGATTAACTTTTTAAGTCAAAGTATAAAAGAGAGAGAGGAATGATTAGTTTTTTAAGTGAAAAATAATGAGCAAATGTGTGTAATGGATACTTCGTTTCTTTTAAAATTGAATAAATATATATAAATAAAGATTGATATAAAGTGATATCCGTTTATAGAAATTTATTTTTTAAGGCATTTCTCTTCAGGGTAAAGCTGTTCAATAAGCTGTTGGTACAACAAATCTGCATCGGTAAGGCAAAAATTTGAAGAATTAAGAAAATATTGTTCAGTTTCTGCAAAAATTAAATTAAATTCTGTATAAGCCTTGTTGTTTTGTAATTCTCGGAATGAATTTAATTTATTATTGAAAACATGTTGGCCACGTTGGAGTCGAGGTAATTGTTTAGAAGATGTTAAATTTTGAGAAATGAACAGATGCATAATATTTGTGAGTAATTTCAGTCTGAAAACATTAAAATTAAAAAAACAAAATTCAAAACCTTGTAGAATATAATTGTCGACGTGCTAATCTACTTGTAACAATTGAAAGAATTCCTCCACTAACACTCTCCTCCATATAAACACGATGAAGCCAACCAATATATTCATCAAAATAACTATAGAACAACATTAGAGAAGGATTTGGAAATGTAAATAAATTAATACAAAGTCTTTGCCACTCACCAACACAAAGTAAAAATGAAGTTTCAGTTTTAATTATATATCTAAAAAATAATAATAAACAAATATTTTAAACTTGAAATTGACTGACTTTGGTTTAACATTCGACAGAAAATGAGAAAGCTTTTTAACTTTTGTTAATAATGAAGTTTCATCGCTTTTAGCCTTTTCTTGCTCCAAATATGCGTAGAGAACAAGAAAACGTGGACTAAAATAAAAATATTATTTTTTAATTTATCAAAAAAATACAACTTTGGAACAACAAATAGATGATCAATTTGATGCTTTGACAATTGAACCCACTTAGAAATTTCATTCCAATTATGAGAAAAATTAATAGTTCCTGTTCAGAAAAATAAAGATTAATAAAAAAATGAAAAAATTAATTTTTTACTTTTAAAATAAGCATTTATACAACTCTCAGCAATTCCAAGACTAAATTGATCATCTAAATCAACAGGTATCTTCTCAAAAATTTTAGAAATATTAGCAAAGAGAAGTACAAGAGGAGAATCAGAATGTGTTTCTATCCATTCAATAAGTTTAGAATATAAACGTTCAATAAATGCAAGGCACTTTTTTTCTTGTGTATTGCCTTGATGTTGATTAAAATAATTAGCCCAAAATGTAATTAATTCGCATGCAAAATCCAAATATTCTAATTTGTTATCTGTAAAAATTAAAATAAAAGAAAATATTTTTAAGAAGAAAAGCAGAAAAATTCAACGATTTTCCTTAATTTTTAGACTAAAAGAAAGAAAAATAAGGACCTGCAGAAATAACAAGAAAATTAGCTTTATCCAAAACTTCAGAATAATATTTTAGCTTTTGCTCTGTTTCAATTGTATTTGAAGAAAGTCGAAAAAGAAGGCTTAATTGGGTTCGCATGTATATTGCTTGTTTTCTTGGTATTTCCAATTCTTTTTGAGGAATTTGTGAAGGCAAACGCAACTGAAATAATTATAAAATATATTATATATATTATTTTCTTAAAATACCGGAATTGTAGAAACGTGACAAACTTGTCGCCAAATTTCCAAAAAATATTGTTGTGCCTCGTCTAAGGAATTATGACCAGTAAACCAATCTTCCGAATTAGGAAAAGCTGAAGATAGAAACGTTCCAACCCTTTCTATTGCTTCTGATTTTACATAAACCCATTGACAATTATCACTAAGAAATTTTATTTTGTTGCACATTGTGGCACGAGAGCGCTTAAAAACAATTTAAAGAAAAATAATTAATTTAAATAATTTACTTTATAATATGTTCTTTTTACAATACATTTTGCCATAATTGAAAGCAATAAAGAATGAAATGTTCTAGTTGCATCCAATGGGTGATATCCACACAAATATTGTGATACAAGACCAGGCCAAGGCAAACGAACAAATATTTCGACAATTATAGATTTTATATAATTATTAGAAGATTCAGTTAATTTTTCAGAATAATCTAGTAATTGATCAAAAGTGCCAAAGTCAAGCAATGTTGGCCAAAATCGACTCCAATTTAATGCTATCATTTTACTTTCCTATAAAAAAATAATTTAAAAAATTAATTTAAATATCCAAAAAAACATACATAAACAGAATAAATAAAGCTTAAATTAGTATTTTGAGCTCCACCACCCCTTGCATTTCTAAATTGTTCATTGACGAGTTTTGAAGTAAAATAATTCCAAAAAAGAGATTCTGGACATTCACGATCAGGTGGAATATAAAGAGAATGAGGAAGCCAGAGAAGAAAATGAATAAATTGTTCAAGTATTTTTTGTGCTATTAAAGTGTCATTACTATTCCAGGGTGGTAAATTAGACATTGGAACGGGTTCAAGTAATGATGACCAACATTTTAAACAAACATGAAAAATTCTATCCAATTCTTAAAGGATAATTAATTTAATAATCAAAATTAATATTTACCTTTCTGGCCGGGAGACACTTCAGGACGGACATTTCCGGATAGCCTGTAAGCTTTCTATTCTATACCTTATATTAAGAGTTGTGACCAGTGATATACCACCAAAATGGTACTGTATGCTTAAGCCTAAGGTATGGGACAAGACCCAGTGACCCTTTGTTCCGGTTTTCATAAGCCTGAGTTTTATCCGGAAATGTCCGTCCTGAAATGTCTGGCTCCCACCTTTCTCCATAATTCCAGCAGGAGCATCAGCACGAAAAGAAAACCGAACGTAAGAACGAAGGAAAAACTCAGATAATTTACAAATATGTTCCAGATAAGGAGACCATACAGTAAAAAGACTTGTATTTAATTCCCTCCTTGAAGAAATTAATTGATTTTCAATTACATTAATACATTCCAAAGCCTGTAAATAATAAAATTAATAAAGCAAAAATTAAATTAATAACCTTCTCAGCATCCAATTCCAAAAACTCTGAATGCTTTGATTTTTGTTGAATTAAAGAAGCATAATCTTTCGATAATATTGAATCAATATTTAAACGTTTTGAAATATTATCAAAAAGAGACTCAGAAATATAATGTTTATCACAGCCACTGAGAGCTAGACGAAGTCCGTTTGTGAAATTAAAAGGAAAATGATGAAACATTCTAAAAATTATAAGGAAATAAAAGATTTTTTGAAAAACATTTAAATTTAACAAACGTATGTAAATAATGAGAAAGACAAAGCTCCTGTAACGATGCATCATTTGAATTTCGAGTAATCGTTGCTGCAACCAAATTTTCGAACATAACAGGAATTAAAGCCTGAAATTGATTGCTTGGAAGTTGTCTTCCAGCATGTTCAATGTCTAAACGTCGAAGTAGAGAAAGTGCAGCGGTTGAAGTGCTAGATTGACGAACAGCCGCAGACAAATTAGAATAAAGTTTGGCAAGTAAATCTGGTGGCTGTACACAATGTGGAGTAAAATGTTCAAGCAACAAATGATTAAGAGGATTTCCTGCAAGAACAACAGCCATTAAATTCGTTTGCTCTTCAGGCATATTTGCAATAAAAGTCTGAAATTATCAAAATAAATAAAAAAAGAATATATGTTTGTTTACAGATCCAAGTTTTTTCAAACAAGCTGACAAAACATCCATCCCTATTGGAAATAAAAGTTGATCGCCTTGAACATTGGAGCAAATCCCATAAAAAAGACGTAAGCCAATTTGTAAAAAGTGTTGCCTATCATTATCAGAAAAGTTGGAAGAAAAATCAGGCAAGGTAGAATATGAAACAAAAATTTTTCGAAGATCTCTAAATTTGTTAAATCTAATATTCTAATAAAAATAAACATTCTTACGTGCAAAAATATTCAAGACGAGCAGATGTTAATGCCAAATGATTTGCCTTAGAAAGTAATTTTGCCGTTTCTATTTCTCGTTTTTGTCTGTTATCATTCATTTTGTCAGCAATTTCTTGTTGATATTCAAAAGGTTTTACCTAAAATTAATATTTAAATTATTTTAAATAAAAACAATTCACATTTCTTAAATATTTAAAAAAAATAAAGAAACCAATTGTTCATGAACTCCCGGCCTTGGACAGCTAGTTGCCTGTAATATATTTCCACATCGAAGAGTAATTTGTAGTTTTCTTTCAAATTGTTTATATAATTGTTTAAAAAGTTCAATATAAGTTAAATTGGATTTATCAACAAAATCTTTTGTATTCAAAAATAATCTAAAAATATTAGAAAAAAAAAATTAAAAAAAAAAACAAAACCTAGCAGCAGTATTTAATTCTTCCATATGTGAAATAAAACGCTGAACTGTATCAGAAGAAGGATCAGAAAAACTTGCAAAAGGATTGAAAGATTTAAACCCAAAAGTTGATTTGTTTTGAAGAAAATCAACAATTTTGTCAGGAATTGGGAATTTTGTGTCAATAATTAGAACAGGTTTTGGTTTTAAATTATCGAGATTTTCGGCACTTGATTCGAAAGAGGCAAAGAATTCAGCCAAATTTTTACATTCTTTGTTAAATTGTTTACGAAAAGTGTTTGACAAATTTGACAAATGACATAATTTTGCATAAAGCTGCAAAAAAAAAATATTTTAATAAATTTATTTTAAAAAATACGTTTGCTCGTTGCTGAAGAGACTTTTCATGTTGTGTTTGATCAATAAACTCTTCCCAAATTTGCTTAAAAAGCAGAAAATAAAAGAGAAAAAACATTAATATACCATATTTCCAGAAATAATTAATTGAAGTAAATAATCCATAGGCAAATCACCATAACTACTAATTGGCTGTCCAGTATGAAAACAACGCTCAGAACTTATCCAAACATCAAAAGCTCTCAATAAAGCATTTGTCTGAATTGGCGATGTTGAAGGATTAATTTGTATATCACTGACAGTGCTACTTGAATTGCTATTTTTGTGTACATTGGAATTTTGTAAAACATTTCTACGAAATTCATCAAATAATTTTTCGCTTTCTTTACATTTGTAGAAATGCAAACCAGGACAGGAAGTGTTTCTTAAAAAATAAATTAAATTATTTGAATTAATTTACTTTCCAGCATTTCTTCGTTGAAATAAAGTAATTGCCAATTGTTGAAGTGCTAAAGTAAAGACTGGATGTCTGAAATCTTTTGTAGAATCGCTGGATTCAATACACAATTGGAGCCAGCGAAAATAGGGCAAATTATCCACACTAAAATTAATTCCAGATTTGGAAGAAGCTTTCTAGAAAAAATTAGTTATTTTTCCTCCAAAAATTCTAACCTTCAAAATATCCTCAAGAGAACGACTAGAACATTTTTTAAATGCCTCGTAGAATTGTGAATAAAATTCAGGAAATTCTTGTTGTTCAGCACAAAGTAATAAATATGTTGCCCATTTTGAGGTAGAGAAAAGATTTGAGCTAATAAGCTGAGGACGGATATTTGATGAAAACCAAGAGAAAGGACCATGTGAAGAAGACTTTTTCCATTGTTGATATTGTATTTTATATAAATTTTGAACCATTTCAATTGCTCCAAAAAGTCCATTATGGTCAAAGAAAAATGCACATTCTGTTAAACGTCCAATCAAAAAAATAATATTTTTATCATCATTCCATTTATAATTAGATTTTTGACATGTTAACAATTGAAGCCAAGTTAGTGTTAATTGTTTTCTCTGCTCAATTTTAATGTCAGAAGAATATATTTGATGCTATTAAATTTTAAATTAATTAAAATAATTATTTATTTTTTACAATAATTGCTGAAGATAAAAAAGTTAATATAGGACCAGGAAATTTATCACCACCAGTAAAAATTTGTAAAGCATTATAGGCATAAGAGGAATCGTCCGCATGCAAAAGACGTTCAAAACAATCACAAAATCTTTAAAAAATAATAGAAAAATTTAATTAATTAAAGTTATAAACAAACGTTGAATTTCCCGTAAGCAAATGAATTCGTGAGGAAAATGTCGATACTGCACGTATCAAAATAACTAAAGAAGCATAATGACATGAAGAATTAACTAATTCCAAAAAATAACGAATACCCGTGACCATAAATTCATTTGGGCTAAAAATATGTATAATTATTAAAATAATAATTTAACTAAATTACCAAGAAAGGCATTTCTGTACACAATAAAGAAAAAATGCTGTGAGATCGTTTGGAGGAGAAGGTGCATTTAACTATTAGATAAAATAATGAATTTAATAAATAAAAATAAAACTAACATTTTCTGATATTTTAAGTTTGATTAAAATATCCCAACAGAATCGATCAAACATTTGTTCAAGATCTGGACATTTCGTTGCCAAACGAGAAATTTTATTGAGAGGTTTGGAAATAAGACTATTTCGTTGTTTACAATGAACAAAATGTGCCTTTAAAGAATTAATTTGTAAATTAAAAGAAAGGGGTAAAATATACCTTAACCAAAGTTTCAGCGCAAATATTGTGGACTTTTATTGGAATCCAAAGATTATTTTCATCGCTAGCAGCTGTTGACTGACTTGACCAATTCATAGAAGTGAAAACTAACCTAAAAATAAGAAATGCTAAATATTCATTCAAACATACCTAAAATAAATCTCTAAAAAATACCTTGCAATAGCTGATGCTGGATGATTGACCGGCCTTTGAATAAGCCATTTACCAAGGCGATCAGTAACATCTTCATAAGAAAGAACACATTTATTTAAAGGGACATTTTTAAGAATGTTAACGACATAATCATCTAAATGGTCCACATAACGATCGATATATCTCAGAATTGGACTAGAAATATTAAATACATGGGAAAATGTCAAAGTGAACAAATTAACTGACCTGAGCAGATTTGGATTCCTTTCAAGTAAAATGGCCATTGCTTCTGAACCAACCTGAAGAAAATGGTTAATTTAAATTTTAAATATCAAAAGTTACCTTATATAAATTTTGTCGAGTATTTTCATTAAGAAAACAAATATCAATTAATTCAGTAACAAAATGCAATAAATCTTGTTCAGAATGAGATACAATTGATGCCAAAGCCTGTACAGTGTAAGTAATATCATCATTTTCTCTCAAATTAGAGCCATTACCCAATTGATCAACAAGAGGTGAGCAAGATTTTAAAGTATTAAGTAATTGACAATCAGGAATTAAATAAAGAGAAGAAACTGTTGTAGCATTTTTATTTGGTAATTCGCGAAGTAATAATTGACAACGAAGACGACAATTTTCAGTTATAGTGTCATATGGAAGATTAACAAGGAATTGACGAATTACTGCGCTAAAAAAGATATCTAAGAAGATTTTTAATCGAAAAGTTACTTATTCTTTGAAGTAAGATAAAATATTGATTGAAGCATAACTCTATTTACTTCATTTTGCATTAAACGTCTTTCGGAGTCTTCCAAATCTGTTCGAATTAAACGCCAATATGTGCAAAAACAAATAACAACTTTGCTAAAAATTAAAACTTAAAATTAAATTTATTTTAAAAAATACCTAATAATATCAGCAATTCTTTTACAAAGTCCAGTCATTGCACAATAGGTGTTAAGACCTTCATCGAGAATTTTAAGAAGAGTACCAACAAAAGAAACCAATGAACAGAGAATTTGGATTCGAATACCTTCTGAAATTTATTTAAAATCAATACAATTTCATTAAAAGTCCTCACTATGTATCAATGTAAAATAACGAAAAGCAATGCCAAGTAATGGCTTGACAGTGAATTGGGCAAGCAATTCAATTAAATTTTCTTCACTAATATCAGTTAATTTGCCATCATCCTAAATAATTTATTTAATTTTTTAAAGAAAATAAACCAATTCTCCACTTTCTGAGACCATATTCCAACTATTTTCGCCTTCATAAAATCGAATGATTGGCATTAAAAATTGATCACGATATCTGTGGTGATTAATAAATATATTTAAATATTAAATAGCAATATATTCACTTATATCCACAACTAAACCCCATAAACAATCAATTGGTCCAATATTTTTCGCCATCGTGATTTTATCGGTTTATATCCCAAGGCCGCAAGTAAAACGATTTAGTCGATCGAATAATTTAAAGTATGGAAGATTAATAAGAGAATGTCAGGAGATTGACTACTCAACTTAACATTCTTATTTGCTAAAATTACTTAATTGGTTGCATCAACATGCTAAGCATAGCAACAAAGTTATCAATTGGCTTCTTTAATTCAAGAGTTGGTGTTGTCACAAAAGTTTGAACTAAAGGAGCAGCCCAATTTTCTAAAGGAGACGGAGTACGTAAAATATGAGCCAGCAAAAAGAATTGATCTTCACTTGTAGGAACGTCAAGTAAAATGGCAGCCTTAAAAAAATCAAAATTATTAAGACAATTTTACTAAAACCAATTGTGTTGTCCAATTAATAATAGATTGACGGAATCGCTGATGAAGAAGAGGAAATCGTAAAAAATGAAACAAATCAGACAAAGCACCGCGTAATGCACGTCTTAATGATGCTAAAATTTGAGACAAAATTTAAACCAAATATAAAAATCTCACATTGTTCCAAAAGTCCAGAATCCTTAGAATTGTTATTCTCATTGTAAAAACGTTCTCTCAATTCTGATATTGTCCATTGAATCTGGAACACGAGAGAACTGGCACGAACACTCTGACATAAACCAATATCAAGTTCACAAAAAACTAAAGTATCCATAGCTTCTTTAAGTTGTATAAGCAATTCTGGGTGAATTTCAGCTTTTTGGTAGTGAGTTTCTCCATAACCAACTCTATCACAACCACATTTACCCTAAAATTTTAATTTCTTCTTTCACAAAGAATTTTAAAGTTAAAATAAATTACCTGATGAACAACTTTGTGATTGGAAATTGTCCAAACCCTTTCATTAACATTATGTGTTTCAACAAGTTTGGCAGCTTTCAAATCATCATTAGCTTGAATTTTTTCACATGCATTTTTATATGCAAGTAATAAATCATAGAGACTATAACTTGGTTCCAACTCGCTCTAAAATTAAACAAAATTTTATATTTTCTTAAAAATATCTTACTGAATAAAAAGAATCAACAAAATCGTCAATAATCTCCAATTGATCATTATGATAAAATTCCAATAATTGCTGTTCACTAAGTAATTCTGCTTCTCCTATTTCAGTTGATAAAGGTTGTAAATCACCAATCTCTTTCAAAGAAGGATAAAGAGAAGTTTCTAATATGTTAAATTAATAAATTTAAACTTTTTTAAGTCAATCTACCCATTTGTTGATCCACTTGACATTTAATAGGATAATTGATTGAAAGACTTTCAAAATCATTAATATCAGAAATTATAGGGTAAGTCACTGAAGAGATATTTTGATCACAAACAATTGGAGTTGGATGTTGTTGTTCAGATTTGCTCAAACACAATTCATCCTAATAATTTGTGATTAAATTTATATAATAATGTAATAAAAATTTAAATCTAAAAAATGCCTGAAGATGTGAAGTGGCATTCGTTTCTAGTGCAGAAATTTGATTGACATATGAAGTTGAAGGCATTTCGGATTCCTTTTCATCATCCTTTAAAGGTTGTGTAATGTCTGAGCTTTTTATTGAATCTCCTCGTTCTAAGTTTGTTTCAGTTTGATGCACTTCAGTCACTTCAGGTATATTTATATCCGTCGAACATTCTCCCGACAACACTGAAATCATCCACCAAATTATTTTTAATATTAATAAAACATACATGCAGGATCTTGTAGAGTATCAACAGAAGATAAAAGCTCATCAAGTGTTGGAACTCCAGGAATTTGACCAAGAGGCTCTGTACGGTTGCTCTCACGTGATTTCGGTATTGGCTTTTTAATTTTCGATGCTTCCATAATTATAAAAAATTGCTTCAAAATATTTTAACGTTAAATTGAAAATTGAGTTATAAACTAAAAGTAAATAAACGTAAAAAACGTTCAATATTCTAAATAAACAAGAAATTTAAAAGCAAATTCGTTCTCCAAAAAAGCGGCAACAAAAATGTAAACAATTGAATAATTATTTTAAGATTCAGAAGATTGTTTTTCAAAAGATAATAAAAAGGAGCTGAGAGAGTAAATAAACGAATTAAACAATTTTAATAACTGAGAAGGAGAATATGTCAAAATAGGCAGCAATTATTTTAAATTCTATTTAGATATTCATTTATTACTCAGCGCCTAATCCAGCAGCTCCAGCAGTTTCTGCACCACCAGCAGAACCATCTTTCTTTTTTGTTCCGCTTACAATGTCATCTATACGAAGTAACATAATTGCCTAAAATTTCATTTAGAGATATTAATAATTAATATTATTACAGTTTCAATGCTTGTCTTCAATGCCTGTAGACGAACAACAAAAGGATCCCAGATTCCGAGTTGATCCATATCTGCCAAATCACCAGTTAGGCCATTAATTCCCCATGCCCAATTCTTTTCAGGATCCTGAGCATGTTTTGCACGTAATGCTGTAAGTTGACGAACAACTGAACCACCACAATTTTGCACCAATGTTCGCGGAATTATTTCTAGTGCATTTGCAATGGCTTTGTAAGGGCCGTTATGAATCCCTTGAATTGATTTACTTTTCTCAGTCAAAGCCTAAAACGAAAGAATTTTAAAAAGTATTTATAATTTCTTATTCAAACATGCGAAAGTGCCATTTCCAAAGCTCCAGCCCCAGGAACAATCTGTGGTTTCAACATAACATTGCGAACACAACTAACAGCATCTTGTATATTACGATCAACCTCATTAATAATATCTTTGCTCGGACCACGCAAAACAATAGTAACGGCAGTTGTCTTTTCAGAAGTAACCCATGTGAAGTATTCATCGCCGATTTTCGTTATTTCGAACAAATCAGCTTGTGTGCCAATGTCAGATTCTTGTAAGTCAATCGTATCATTAACAATCCGAGCACCTGTCACACTGTCATTGAAAATAAATTAAAATTTGTGTGAATTTTAAAAAATTCACCGAGCCAATCGATTATTATCAGTTTTCTTCAAACGACGTAAAGCAGTTATTCCAGCCCGGACAAGATAGTGTTGTGCAAGATCAGATATGCCTTTTTCGGTAAAAATCAAATCAGGCTTCAATTTAATAATATCTTCACATTGACGCCGTATTGCTTCTTCCTCCTTAATTTTGAAAATAAATGTATGTTTATTTGTAAATTAAAAATGGAATTTACTTGTTCAAGCACAAGACTAAAATCATTTTCACGCATAATTTCAAGCGCAGTCTGACTTTCACCCTTTTTATATTCCAAAGGACAATCAAGAAGTATAACACGCGGTTTCTCAATACGACGACTCATTTTTGGGTGAACAATATCCTTAAAATAAAATGTAGAATGATTAAAAAATATAAAAATACTTTATTCAAAACAACTCCTTTAACTATTTTACTATCTTCAATTGAACCACCAGGAATTTTTTCAATACGACAATAACGTTTAATGTCAATCTCACTCAATCCATCGCTTGTAATGGTTATCGAACGAACTGCTTGAAGAGCAATACTAACGGATAGATCCATATATTTTGAAAGCATTTTGGTGCCTAATGAAGACTTTATGACAACAATTAATTCATTTTCGTTGTTCAAATCAACAGCTTTGCTAAATTTTTGAAATTTATTAAAAATAATTTAACAGCTAAATTCACCTAAATTTATCCTCAATCCATTGATTCATGTCATCCAAAGCCATACGATAAGCCTGGAATAAGAGGCATAAGAATTTAAGTATATAAGAAAAATTCCCAAAGGAATTTAAATGTTTGCGTATTATCAAATTAACCACACAGTAATTTGCACAATAAACCACTCATGTGTTATAATCAAAAAAACAAGGAAAGGGACATCCCTCCACAAATAATCAAAACTTATTTACCTGAATAATAATAGTTGGATGAATGCTTTGTTCAAGAAATTGCTGGGCATAAGCCAAAAATTCCCCTGCCAAAATTATAACAGAAGTTGTCCCATCTCCAGTTGCCTCATCCTGAGTTCTTGCAATTTCTATCATTGTTTTAGCTGCTGGATGTTTAACAGTAATTTCACGTAAAATTGCATTTCCATCATTTGTAAGGACAATTCCTCCCATTGGATCCATTAACATTTTTAACATTGCTTTAGGTCCAAGACTTGTACGAATTACATCTGCAACCATCTTAAAACCAAAAACTCAAAAAAAATTTTAATTCAATACCTTTGCGGCATTTATATTTTGAGATTGAACTTTAGATCCCTGTTCTCTTTCCGCAGATTTACTCAAAACTAATAAAGGAGTACCACCAACACGAAGCATTTCTGTAATTAATTTCTGAAAAATAACTTAAAAAAATTTTTTTAAATAATAAAATAATTTTTGATTAAACAAAAAGTAAACAAAAATATAAGGATTATATAACTTTATCAAAAAATTGAAAAAAAAAGCAAATAGTTTCCAAAATCAGAAACCACTTCTAAAAAATCTTGTTTGATCGTTCTGTTGATGTCTAGGGTAATTTGATTGTTGTGGATGAGGAAAACGATTGCCAGAATTCTGAAAAAAATTTGTTTCAATAAATTAAAAATAATCTTAAAAATACGTTTACTCTTGGAGCTTGTTGCACAAAAAATTGTTGTTGTGAAGACTGTTGTGGCTGAGAAAATAAACTTGCAGGTTTATTAGCGTTTTGTAAAGACTGAGGAGGCGCTTGTGCGTTATAAGAATGTTGATTGTGTGATCTATTTGGGTTTCTTCCAGTGCTTGAAAAATCACTCGAAGCAGGCTGAAAGTACAAGTTAAAGGAAAAAATATTTAAAAGAACCTGCTGATTGTTCTGAAAAAATTGTTGTGATTTTTGATGATGTTGATATGAAGTATTTGATGAATGATGGAGAGATTCTCGAACAGCCTCATTAGGTTCAGGTGGAACAAGACGTTTTCTTTTTGGTTGATTTCCAAATCCGCTTTGTTGAACAAAATTGCTAGTGGATGCCTTAAAATAAATTTTGTTAAAAAAATGAAAAAAATTTCCGTCCTTATTCTTACTTGCTGTGCTTGTTGAGAAAATGATTGTGAAGATTGTTGCTGTGGAAATGAAGAAATAGCTCTCGAAAGTGGTTGATGCGGTCGTTGCTGTGAAGATTGCATACGAACTAAAGGGGGTTGTCCAACAACGGCATTATTTCCTTTTATTCTACTTTGTGTTCCTCCAGTGTTAGAAAATTGCTGATTATGCTGTACAAAATTCGACTGTTGAGACTTTTGTTGTTGTTGAAAGGCATTTAATGGCTTTCTTGTTTGTTGATGCATTGGTTGAGAGCCTTGACTACTACCACTGCTGTTATGAGTAGGAGCAGCAGGAGCAATAGGCCTTTTTCTGTTTGCATGAGCACCACATCCAGCAGTGTATTCGAAAAAATTTTTCTTTAAAAACAAAATAATAATAAAAATAAAGAAAATTATTTAACGAACCCCTTTAAGTGTGTCAACAAGGCCTTTAATATTTTCAGCAGAAAGTGGAGCTTCCCAAAAGAAATTATGGTCAAGTGCCTCTTCTGCTGTTGGACGACGTTCTGGAGAAAGTGATAACATTTGATCAATAAGAGAAATTGCCTGCTCATTGTGCTATAATTTAAATTTAATTTTAATAAAATATAAAAAAATAAACCTCAAGAAAAATTAATAATTTTTCTCTAACACGGCGTGGATAGTTTTGCGGAAGTGCATTATTCAAAGCAGATTGCATATCACAACCGCCTGCTTTCAATTTTGAATATAAAGGTAAATCTTCACAACCCTCCCATGTTTGCGAATTTATTGATCCACATAATTTAGCAATTCTAATTAATTGTTCTTGCTCAGTGTTTCCCTTAAAATAATGGAAAAAATCAATAATTTTAAAAAAACGAAAAGAAAAACCTGCAAAATTGGAGATCTAGTCCAAAGCTCTGAAATTATACATCCAGCTCCCCAAATATCAATTGAAGGTCCATAACTACTAGAACCAAGTAATAATTCAGGTGGTCTATACCAAAGTGTGACGACGCGATTTGTATATCGATAATCTTGTTGTTCTTAAAAAAAAGATTATATAGAGTAATTTTTAATTTTAAATCTCTCTTGATAGTGTGTTTATATTAAAATAGCGGGCCCATTTAATTGAAATCCCCTGCAAAAATACCCAGCACCATTTATTGAAAACATGTCAGAATAATGCCCAAGTTTTCGCCCAAATCACGATAAAATAATTCAAACATAAATTTAAAAAACTTACTAATCATTAGGCGAGCTAAACCAAAATCTGCTAATTTAAGAAATCCTCCACCAGTTATCAATACATTTGCTGATTTCATGTCTCTATGTAAAATATTACTTTTGTGAATTTTATTCAAGCCTTCTAGAATATGTTTAGCCATTGTTTTAATTTCAACTAGACTGAATTTTATTTTTTGATTACTGAGTAGTCCAGCTAAATCATGTTCGCAAAAAGTAAACACCAAATAAAATGAAAAACGTTCTCGTGCATTTTTTTCTGAATTATAACGAAGTTTTGAATATAAAATTATTCGTACGCTTGCAAGTGCATACATCGATCAGTTCAGTTATATTTGGATGGCGAAGAAGTTTTAGCATTTTTATTTCACGTAATGCCGTAATTGGAAACTAAAAATTTTTTTATTTATATATTTTTAGCTCTCTTTTGTCACTTACCCCCTCTTTCTCATTTTCCATTAAAATCTTCTTTAGAGCAACAAATTGTCCGGTTCTTTTACATCTTGCTTTGAAAACTTCCCTTAAATTGATCAAAATATGGGTTTAACCATCAACCCAAATACCCGAACGTTCCTTGTCCAATTTTCAATAATTGTTCATAAAATAATTGCACATCATTGACATAGGGGTAATTAAAATTTTCAATGTAATTCACTAATTTTGGTGAAATTTTGCATTCTTCTAATAATTGCTAAAATAGATAATTGTTAAATTTAAAAACAATTATTTAAACCTGCACTTTTGCATCATATCCAGCTGGATTTACCATTATCGCATTTAATTAAAAAATAAATCACAAGATCTCTAATAAAGAATATAAACAAAAATCTTATGCTAGTATTAAAGAAATTAATCGAGAAAAAACAGAACTGCCAGAAACGAAGAAGATGTGTTGATTCTTTATCCCAAAGGAACTGATCAGATCCGATCAATATTTAAAAAGGTATGAGCTGTTAAGTCCGGACAATCGTGATTTTCGATCTTTAAACGTCTGTAACTTTTCAAATGATGATCTGATCAGATCAACCCTTTTAGGAAAAATAATCCTCACCTCCAGAGCTTTCGATTGATATATGAATCACTCAGATTGGATAAGAATTAAAAAAGTTATGGACCGGAAAAGGGCCCGGAGACTCAACCGGCGAGACTCAATCGTCCTTGGCCCGGAAAAATTGATTGTTAGTAACGACCCTTTTGAGTCAAAGTCTTAAAGTCACGGTCAAAAAACTATTAGAAAATGAGTTTTAAATTCGTTGTCTTACAAATACTTATAGAATTTATACATATATATTTTACATACATATATCTAAATTACAATTAATTACAACTGAAGACTAATGTGAATTGATTAAAAATCAGTAGATTAATAATAAATTCATTAATATTTTCTTTTTTGTGCTTTCATTAATGTACCAGCTAAATACTTGCTACAAGTTCAGTTAATAAGAACATCAATATTTGGCCAATAATGAATTGCTCCTGTAGCTGTTGAAGCAACTATATGATCATCAAGTACATCTATTGTGAGATTTTCGTTTATTTTTAATTTAGCCATTTGCTGTGGTTGAACTCCTGGTGAAAATACGCGCATAGAGTTGTCACTGAAATTATCTAATAACTAAAATTAAATTATTAATTATCTTACCTGCAAGCACAAAATGTTCCTCCCCGAGTTACACGAATGTTTTGGTCTCCTTTAAGTCTACTTCCATCGTCATCATTGGTAACAATTAATTCCTGATAATATCTTGATTTATTGTTAGTTAAACAATTTTAAACAAACATTTTCAAGTTTTAACGTCTCTGGATTAAAGAAGAGAAAATGGCCATTTTTAAGACTCAGGCAAAGTTGTCTGTCCTCGTAATCAACGTGAGAGATCGATTCATTAGAATGATAAGTACCAACCAACTAAAAATAAAGGAA
Source organism: Meloidogyne hapla (assembly GCA_000172435.1). Classification (NCBI taxonomy): domain Eukaryota; kingdom Metazoa; phylum Nematoda; class Chromadorea; order Rhabditida; family Meloidogynidae; genus Meloidogyne; species Meloidogyne hapla. The sequence continues at coordinate 10,883 of ABLG01001052.1, read as the reverse complement.
AAATAAATATAAAAATTATCAAAAAACTTACACTTTCGAATCTTCTCTTATCCACAGCTGCAAGTTGTTTGTCATCGCCAATTGAGAAAACTTGATTACAATCTTCCTGCAAAAGAATTCTTTTGTTAAAGAGTATCAAAAATAAACCATTGTTGCAAGTTCAAAGACTGATCTTTGGCCGTGACAATTATTTGAAGCCAATGGAGATGTACAGGGTGCACGAGTATCATAGAGTAATGGGCCACTTCGATAAGTTGATACATAAAGAATGTTTTCATTTTCTGAGATGCATGAAAGTGCTGCCGTACCAACTGGGATTTTTTGAATCGGCTATAATAAAGCAGTTTTAAAATAAAATTTCATGCATATTTTATTTTGGAATATTTTAATTTCTTACGCGAATAGATGCTTCAGCAATCTGCCATTTTTTAACTATCGAATCCCATCCGGCTGAGAAAAATGAGTTGGCATTATATTTAGGACACGATATGGACCAGACCCAACCATCATGTGCTTTCTCAATTGGAACATTAGTCCAATCATTCTAAACAAAAAGGTTATTTGTAATTAATTTATTTGTAATGGCCTTACGTAAATGGCTGATCTCAAATCCCAAAGTATAATTTGACGATCACGAGCTCCAGTCAAACAGAAATATTTCCCATTTGTGGTGAAGAGGCGAATAGTATGAATTATTCCAAAATGAGCATTAAGTGTTGACACTGACTGAACAAAACCTTTATGATCATCAGAACAACGAATTGCAGCTTGTTCTGTGGCAATACAGCGATAGATAGGCGACAGCTGCATAAAAGAATTAAAAGAATAAAATAAAAATTACTAACAGTGGAAAGGGAGTCGTCAGCATCATTTGTTTCTGGGGGATAATCTCTTAACCTTTCAGGAAGAACAAGTCCATACCGATGATTGGCCCGCTTCAACCAGTATGACTGCTCCCGAATAAGTAGGTTCAGTCTTCGGTTAACTAAAAGAGAATATAAAATTGATAAATCAACTAATCTCATATACCTGCTCTGAAGTTACACCAAAGATCATCGGGAGGCAAATAATCAAAAATTAGGAGGAGAAGCTCGATGGGCAATTCATCCAGATACATATTTTAGAAACTATTTAATTCCTTCAATTATAAGTGATAAAAAATAAAAAATTATTTCGAGTAATATCGATTCTATTACAGAAATTAAAATTCTAATCAAAAAATTTATTCAAATAAATTAAGTAGAAGAAACATAGGAATTCATTTTAGAATGTGGAATTGGATCAAAAGAAGGAAGCCATTTGAGCAAATCAGCACGAATAGAACGTCGGCGTAAAGAATCAGGGCTCGCATTTAACGCTTTTTCCTTCAAAAAGTAATGAAAAACAAAAATAAATTATAATTACAATATCAATGTAAAAACAATCATGCCTTGACACCAACATATCATTAATAATAAGAGTTGATAAAATATCAGAGCTGTGAATGGCAGTTTCAATACTCAAGTCTACAAAAAATGTTTAAATCAATAATAAAAGATTTTTTTATTAACCTTTAATAGCAACAGTTTGAGCATTATTGCGTTGTCGCAGAACAGAAAATAAAACGGATCGCCAATAGCTACGATAAGCTAAAAGGCCCATATCAGATAGAGGATGTTCTGGAGAGCCAATTTTGTGTTCTAATTTTGAAAATTGATAGCCTTAAAATTGAAAAATAAATAAAAAGAATAAAAAATCTGCCAACTGAGATCGATTAGTAATTTTCCATATCCTTTCCCTTGGGCATGAGGTAATGTAAGAAGACAACTGAGATTGTTATTTTTACTTGGATTCTTCTCCTTAAAAAGTTGTTGAAACGTTCCAAATCATGAAAAAACCTTCGAAAAATAACCAACAATCATACAACCTCTTGTTGAAATCTCAGTAAGAATGTAAAAAGTAAAAGTATCCACCTCATGGTAAAGTGTTTTAGAAGACATAAACAATTTTGCCATTAAACAAAGATTTCGACAATATGTCTGAAAATTGAAAATAAATTATCATTTGTTTAAATTTTAAGAGAAATAACCGTTTCGAAGCATCCTTCCACTTCCCAAATACAAAGACCCTCGTCCATGTCCCTGTAAATTTCATTGCCTGGAGGAAAACGACAAGGACAAGATTTCTGAAATTAAAAATAAATTTTTCTAGTTAATTTTAATACAGACCGCATGAGTTTTAAACAAATCCAATGACAAAAGAGGAATAAGACAAAATTCACACACATAAATAATAGAAGCAGAATTAAGTGGTTCGGCGTATGAGCCCTCATAGAGCGGTTTAAAACGGAAAAATTGTCCAAATTGAAGCCATTGGTTTAGCACGTTGCGTTTGCTCTGGCCCTCTGGCTTAATGCCCATCTCGGCGAGTACGCGTTTTTGCAAAGCACTAATTTTAGTTAATGTTCGCGAAAATAAAAACAAAAAACATTGTAGACCTGAAAAGTTCTGAGGATTGGCTTGACCGGACACCATTGCTTTTTCGTTTCATTCTAGCATGAGACTTATGAATTGTATTCAAATGCCTTGATTCCGGAGTTTGCCATTGACTTAATTATTGTAAATTCAATAAACATTGCAAAATTATTTTTTATGTAACAAGCAAAATTCGAAATACTTTGGATTTTGAATTGAAATTTGTTGCTCAAAGTTGTGCTGATTTTCATGTCTGGATGAAATGGAATTATTTAGAACAGATTTATCCGATGATGCAGGCTGTGTAGTCTTTTTCCTCAAAACAATCTGATTCAAATCAAGTTCTGGAGATCCTGAGGAATTGGACAAACTGGAGAGACTAATCCTAAAAATTAGAGAAAATAAAAAGGTTAAAATATTTTATTTTGACAGCCCCTCAGAAAATAAGTTTAGGGAACAAATTTTTGTTTCAACATGAGTTCAGAGAGCTGAGTGTATCGTCATCGAGGCTTTTTATGTCAAAAGGATTAGAACATCTTATACTAACATTAAATTGCCCAACGCAAAATTAAACCACTGAACCATAAATGAATAGAATGTAAATCCTTCAAAGTTGAATTTATAATCGAATAATTAAAATTCCCACAGAATATCACAAAAAGAAAAATTAACAACCAACCTTAATTTTCGGTTAGAAGTTGGCAAAGTAGACGAGCTAATAGTTTCGTCACTAATTAATTTTTTATTATTATGAAGCACTTCTTTCTTGACACATTTTTTCTTCTCAAGATTCAAAGAATCAAACTGCCTCAGCAATCCCTAAAATATAAAAAACTAGAAAATCAATGAATTTTATAAATTAGAAGAAATTTAGATTAAAATTAAGAAAAAAGTTTTAAAACCTTTGTCGTTCGCATATTTGATTTGCAACGTGAACGAGTAACACGGACTGAACTACGCAATGAAGGCATTAAAAATTAGCAAATTAAAAGAATACTTTTAAAGAATCTGAGATGATAAATAAAATTGAATTTGATGCGTAATAAAATGAATACGTAATAAAATTTTCGCTCTTTTGACTCGTTTTTCCTTTTCGAAAACGTCATTTGACTCAACTGCTATATGGGTGAAATGTCATTAGGTGAAGTAAACAATTGACGTTTCAACAAATTGAAAATTTTAAAAATTTCTTGAAACTTGCTAAATTCTAAGAGTTTTTGAAAGTTTTTTTAAGTAGTCTATTAAAGATGTCACAACCTGCGAAACGAGTTGCCGTTAGCTCAGTGAATTGGGCAAAATTGGCTGAGAGGTTAATTCCAGAACATAAGGAAGAATTGGATCGTTTGAAAATGCAAAATTCGTCATTCCATGCCGAGTATTTAAAAAATAATTTTTCATAATTAAACTAAGATTTTTAGAGTTGTTCAGCGTGAACAGGATCTTCCAAAAGTTGATTGGGCCGAATTAAAAAAGCAAATGCCTGAACAATCGGCTGCACTTGATACTCTGAAAAATCAATGGGAATCGTTGAATATCTCTTATGGAACTATTCCAGAAAATTTTCAAAAGGAGATTGACAAATGGATTAAATATAATGTTTTATTTTTTATAACAATTTTTTTTAATATTTGATTATTTTAGCAAGCACGTCTACAATTTACTGAACAGAAGATAAAAGACGGACTTGATCGAGTTAAGAAAGTTGAGGAAAAATGGGCCAAAGCTCCACCAGTTGAGCATATGTAATTTTTTTATTTTTTAAATGTAATTTTGTTTAAATTTCCTATATCAACTTAAAAATATTGGCTGATTTTCTCTTCCAATTTATATAATTTTATTTTTAATTCTTTAAATCCTTCAGGTATCCAAATTTCCACCACATCACATTCTTTCCTCATGAATTTGGTTATGGCGAGAAGCTTGGTTATGCTGACTGGCGTATCCATCACGATGATGGTGAATGGCGTTATTGTGAAATATTCTTTAAAGAGATAAATGCTGATGATGTTTGTTTGTTTTTTAAAAGAAAAAAATATTTTAATTTATATTAAATAGTTGGTCTGGTATCGTCGTCGTTTTCATGATTATAATGTTTATCCGAAAACTGGTATGTTTAAAATGATTAATTCTAAAAAATTAATATTTTGAGGTAATACACAGACTGGTTATGGAATTCCTGATGGATCTGGACAGCCAAAAGAGCCAAAACATTGGCCTGTTCCATTGACTGAATTGGGCCGTACTTATGTTAAACAATTGAAGGAACGGAAGAAACAAGAGAAATTGGCTGGTACTGCTGTTCCTGTTCGTTTAGACGATCATTAAGAAGTTTAAGAAAAGAAAATAATGATTTTATAGTTAATTGGTTAATAACCATAAATGGACATTTTATTGTTGTGTTAGGATATTTAAGAGATAAAAATTGATTTTGTATTTAATTTAGAAAAAAGAATTATTTTGTTTAGAAATTATATATTTTCACAAAATAATTAATTTTCTGATAAAAATTAAAAAATAAATATTTTTATAAATTTATTTTGATTTTTAAATCATATTCAACATATTTATTAATCTCTTTTTATTTAAATATTTTCAGTTAGATTAATTTGTAAAAAAAGGAAATGACAATTATTAGCATTATTCCCTCAGTTCTAAAATTTCGAAATTTGCTTCCAAACAAATGTGGACGGTTAGTTATTTTTCAAAGTTTTTTTAAGTTTCTGGGTAACACTTGGCTTTTTGTTCTCTTCGATTTTCTTAGACAACTTTCAATTTTACCTAATTTTTTTGGGATTTTCTCATCCATTCAATTAATTTCTTTTAGTTCCATTCGTTTGACCCACACTTCAAAAACTCCAGTCCAACAATTTGGCTTCGAATATCTAAAACAACAAACATCTTTAGGTCGACCAATTTCACCACATTTGAACATTTATAAACCACAATTGACTTGGATAATTTCGGGTGGTCATCGGATTAGTGGTTGTATAATGTCAGGAAGTTGGTTTTTCCTTTTATTTTTATAAACTTAAAAAATCTAATTTTTATTTTTTAGCTCTGTTATTTGGTGTTTTGGCTTTCTCTTTTGGTCCTTTCAATTACAGTTTATTTATCGAACGAATTCGTTCATGGAATCTTCCTTGGCCAGTCACCGCAATTTTTAAATTTATTATTGCCTGGACAATTGTTTTCCACTCACTCAATGGGATTCGCTTTATGGTTTTTTAAATAAAATAATTAAAAATCAAAAATTGTTTAAAAAATTTTAGGGATTTGATTTGGCGAAAGGAATGGAACTTAGACAAATTTATATGTCTGGTTATTTGGTGCTTGGACTTAGCACTTTAATTTCCCTTTTGATTGTTGCAAATTCGAAACGAATTAGTGCAGAAGAAATGGAAGAAATGTACTAAATAAAGACATTTAATAAATAATTAAAAATTATTTTTGGTCTGATAGAGAAATTAAAATGTGACAATTCTTTTTAAAATTAGAAATGGTTCAATATTTGAATAAAATTTGAGCATAATCTTTAAAATTATAGGATTTGATTTAGGGATTTGAAAAAAATTGTATTTATTTAACTAGGGATTCAAGGTTAGCGAGCAAAAGAAGCCTGATCGAAAAAACTTTCAAAAAAAAACCTTTCTCACAAAAATTTATTTTTACAAAAAAAATTTCACAATAAAAAAAATTAACGAATCAGAAATGAGTACAAAACATTATCAAGCATATAGGGGAACAAAAGAGAAATGTGAATATGGGGACAACAATAGAAGTGGACAAATATATCAATTAGGAACAACAAATATGTACATCAACGAATTTGAACATCAATTATATTCATCCTCTTCCAGACTTCTTGCTCTTATCAGATGAACGTCTTCGGCTGTTTTTGTTGTCCCTTCGTTCAGAATTTATGGATCTTCGGCTACTCCTGTCTCCGCCCCTTTCGCTTGCTGTAGTTGTCACTGCCATTGTGTGCACCGACGACGTTTCTGCTCCAACCAGACGATTTATGTTCCTGTCCATCCATAACATCGCTTGCTGGACAGTGCACCGAATGTCTGCGTTGCCGTTCCAGACGCAGTTTGTGATGAGCTCGGCAAATTCTTCTGGAGTGTCGTCGCTGAATTTAAGACGCTCGCCTGTGATAACCTTTGAAATAAAAGAAATTTTTTAGATTAATTTAATAACATTCTCACACCTTTTTGGCAACAATGTTGTTGCTTGCGACTCCTGCATACGGCGAAGCGCCATTGGCAAAGATTTCCCAACAGAGCACTCCATAGGCCCAAACGTCCGACTTCTTTGTGCAAGCACGCTCGATCATCGTCTCCGGAGCAAGCCATTTGATTGGCAGCCTCTGATCTTTGCGTAGCTTGATTGCCTTCTCCTTGTGTTCAAGCTCCCTGGCAAGACCAAAATCGGCGATTTTGACCTGTTAGAAATAAAGGATTAGAACAATAATTTAACTTTCGCTGTATTCCCCACCTTATTCTCACTAAATAGGCAGTTCCTGGCGGCAATGTCGCAGTGGACGACATTCCTTTCGTGGACGTGGCTAAGACCTGACGCAGCTCCAAGGCACATGTATAGTTTGCTCCGTACGCTCCTCATTTGTCGCTGTAGATGGTCCTTGAGAGCACCCTCAGTTGCCAAATCCATGACGATCATCAGTGGTTCCTGGCCAACTGCTACTCCTTTAAAAATGTGAACATGCATTAAATGATCTTTCTCGAGACTGGGTCTCAAGAGCTTATACTTACTCCCTTTGTAAGTATATTAATAATTCAATTTATTCAATAGAAATATTTAATTTTTAATATTTTATTCCAATAATTTATTTACAGCCAATAATTAAAAGAGAAGAATTGATTAGGGACAACTATTGAAGGAGCTGACTGATTTGTAAAGCGAGCGCTCTAGAAAGGGATAGAGAAAAGGCTTATATAAGTGAATAAGCGGAAGTATTATTCCAAAGTTCGCGATTGCATTATATTTTATTGTTAAAAGGTTTTAGTGAAATAATGCAATCGCTTTAACGGAATTTAAAGGAAAAAGTGTAAAAGCGATTAGTAATTTTATGGGAAAGTAAATTAAAGAGGGATAAATAATTTTATCTTTATTTTTATCTTTAATTTAGAATTTCTTTATTCTTGGTACTTTGGACCTTAATTCTTTCCCAATGAGACCGGGGTCGAAACACTCCGCCTTCGAGAATGTTTTGACTCTGTGGTGCGTCGTTTGCATCGAAGTCGTTCAATCGTGAGGTGCATATTGTTGTGGGTAGCTTGCGAACCATTTTGGATTCGGGCCCCTTCTCCTCTTTCTTCCCTGTGAGGATTTTTGATTTATTTATTCTTGATTCATTAGTTGGTTCTTTGTTTTTGACCAACATTTCTTCTTTTTGTTTTATCCTAGTTGGCAGGTATATTCTGCACCTTCTTCGATCGGTATTTTTCTTGGCTTTTTGAGCCATTTCTTTTCCCAATTTTGTTGGGTTACTGTAAGGATACTTTTGCCCCGTATTTTTTCCTTTAGGGAAATATTCGGTTTTTGACCGATATTTCGTTTCTTTATATTTAGAAGTTTTTTCTTCTTTATATTTTTCATTTTTCTCTTCATTAATTTTAGAATTGCTTTTGCAATTTTCTAATTTAACATCATTTGGATTTGTGTTTTTAATCCATTTATTTTTGCTTATTTTAAGCGCTTCCCCATTTTTTGATGGGAATTTTTGTGTACTTCTTTTTGGTGCTTCTCCATATTTTTGTGGAGAATTTTGTGAGCCTATTTTCGGCACATCATTCTTTATCTGGGATTTTTGTACACCTATTTGCGGCGCTTTTCCCATTATTCGTTGAAGCATATTTTGAGCCTCGTGAAGTAATTTTATTTCGGCCAGTTCCATTGTTCCATTTTCTGTTTGAATGGAGGGCGACTGAGCTTCTACATTTGTTTTTTGTAGAAATCCATTTTTTGGATCTTCATTTTTTATGACTAGGTAGTTCAATGCTTTTAGAACATATACCATCGTCTTTTTTATTATTTTGAGTTGATTACTCAATCCTTTAGGAGAACTGCCTGTATTTGTCAAGTCCGCTGAACTTTTCTCAGTTCGGATGACGGTATTTTTGTATTTAGGTCTGGTCCTTTCAATAAATGTTGCTTCATTGAGTTTATTTTTAGCCATTTTATTTTTAGATGGCTTTTTATTAGATGGGTATTTATTTTGACCCACTTCTTCGTAACGCTCATTTTGGAACGTTACTTTTTTAAATTCATTTTCATTTAATTTTTGATTAAATGTTTTTCCTTGACCAATTTTGTCAGGAATTTTTTCTGATTTTTCTTCCAAAGTGTCGTTTTCGAGATTTTCCTCATTTACGATTACATTGGATTTGAAAATCGTTTCATCGCAGGGGATATCTGATAGATTTTCTGCCATTATTGTTTGGCTTTCCTTTTCTTGCCCATATGTATTTTTGCACAGGGCGGTATTGTGTCTTCCCTGACAATGAAAACATCTGATTGGTCTTTTGCAATTGCCCTTGTGTTCAGGCTTTATGCATTGGACACATCTTTTTATTTCTAGCAATTTTTTGCGCCTTTCTTCTGCGGTTCTGATTCTTTGGCATTCATATCCCCAGTGTCCATTTTTTCCACAGTATATACAGGGGTATATCGGGAACCGCCTCCCTCTTTCGGGAATTTTCAATCCATTATTTTTTGCGATTTTATTAGGCGTTGCTCGTTTATTGAGTATTCGTTTTTCGAATACTTCTGTGTTCGCGAATGTGCTGGTAATTTCCGGTTCATCAGAATTTTTTCCTTCATCTGGGAAATTTTTCGAACCTTTTGGGTTATACTTTGCTTCCAGCTCGTTTTCGGGTGCTTTGTGGTGAATGGTGAGGACAAGTTCCTCTTTCTCAATCACTTCCCTCAGAGCCTTACGGAAGGCTGAAGTATCCCATTCAATTTTTAGGATTTTTGCCAGCTCTTTTTTATTTTGTACTTCGCGAAGAATTGGGATGGTGAGTTTCTTTTCTAAACTCATCCATATTCCTTGACCAGATATATCTTGGCCATTATTTTCGAGGAGTCGGCATATTCTTTCTACTTCTATAGAAAATTTTTGGCAGTCTTGAAAATTCTGGCAACTTTTGAGATTTTCGAGTTGCGAATATAGACTTCGTGTATATTCTTCTGTATCGCCATATCTTTGCTCGAGCAGGTCTAAGGCCACTTTATAGTCGCTCAATTTTAGTCCTGCAATGAGAGATTTTGCCTCTCCTTCTACGCATTGTTTTAGAACTGCGTGTTTTATTTCATCTTTTTCTTCAGATCTATGAATTGTTGCTTCGAAGGTTTCCCACCAGTCTGGCCAATCGGTTTGATTTCCAGAGAATTTGCCAATTTCTTGTCTGGGTGGTTTGAAGTTAAATCCGGATGGCTTTTGGCTAACGGATGTATTATTTATTGACATCCTTTCTTTATTTTCTTCTTTTCTTTTTTCAGATTTTAGCTTCCTTTCTAATGCTTTTAGCTGTGTAAGCCTTGTTTCGGCTTCATTTAGGCGCTCCTCTATTTTGTAGAAAGAGGCCATTTCTTCATAAGCATTTTCATTAGCAGCTTTTTCTGCTTGATTGCATCTCAGGATTAGAGATGTCCATTTAGAATTTACTTCTTTCAAATCCGAGTGTGCTTCGGATAAGTCTTCTATATCATTATTTAATTGGTCGTGTGTTTCGCACAACGCCAATAAATATTCATCATCTAGTGCATCAGGTTCTTTTGGAACCTTTTTGTCCAGTAGTTCCTGTACACTTAAAGCCGCTCTTTTAGTAAGAGATTTTAGAGGACGGCTCATTTTTAAAATTTTAATTTAAAATTTAATTAGATTTTTATTTTAATTGAGTAAAATAATTTTATTTTAAACTCACTTTGAAGAATTCCTCCAATTCTTTCAGAAATCCTTTTTTCTTTTTACTAGTTGTAGATTTAAAATTTCTCAAATTTTTACAGAAATTTTATAATTAGAATTTCTTAAATTTTTGTAGAAATTCTTTTTGTATTTGTAGTTAATTGAGCTTTTGTTGTATTTGAAATTTCTCAAATTTTTACAGAAATTTCTAGAATTTCTCCAATTCTTTCAGAAATTCTTTTGTTGTTTTTTATTGTTGAGTTGAAGTAATTTTTAAAATTTCTCAATTCTTACAGAAATTTTAATTGAATTTCTTAAATTTTTATAGAAATTCTATTTTCTTCAATTGTGTTGTCTCTTCTCTATTTGGCAAAATTTTTTTTTTGTAGAATAAATTGATTGTTAAAATTTCTCCAATTCTTACAGAAATTTTATTTATTTATTGGATTCCTCCGATCCTTTCAGAAATTCTTTTTGTTGTTTTGATAGTTTTGTTGTATTAA
>ABLG01001053.1:0-13220 GCA_000172435.1 Meloidogyne hapla | reverse complement strand
TTAAAAATTTTTAAAACAGATTTTTTTGTAGACGCTCTCAATACTCTAGTGTCTAACGTCTCTCAAATTTTTATTCTCTGCAGGAGATTGAATTTCAATTTAAACTAAAAGAGTCCAATGGAAGTGTCTAATTTCTACACTTTCTTATTTTTTTAATTTCCAAAGTTTTATTTTAAAAATTCATTTTTTAGTTGAAATGGGATTTTTCAAACGTAACATCGGCAAAAACACTAGAAAGAGGAAGTTACCCACAGCTGGCAATACTTCGAAGAAGGGGAAGTTTCAGCAAAAAGGTAAAACTGAAAGAAAATGTGAAGATGAAGAAATTCCTTCTGACGACGATGAGATGGAAAAAAACATTGATTTAAATCAAAATAATGATGAGAATTTAAATGATACAGAGCAAACTGCGGATAACGATGAACAATATGAGGATAGTCAAACTCTAGCTTATCAAGAAGCGAAAAAATTAGTTGAAAGTATTGAGGTTATATTTTTATTTATATAAAATAATTTATAATTAATTTAAAGGTGCCTTCTGCTAGCCAAGATTTGGATGATTTTGAAGAAATTGCTGAACCTTTAGAATCTCAACAAAAGAAAAAAGAAGATTTGAAATCTGCACAGGCACATAAAAAAATTGCTGGTCGTATCAAAATTGATGAAGAAAATTCATTTAGTTATCGTCCTCACAAACTTTCACCAATTTCTGTTTGTTTTTCACATTCAGGCAATTTTAGTGTTTCTTGTTCTAAAGATGGTTCAATTATAAAATGTCAGTTTAATTCTTAAATTATTTTTAGATTTATTTTTTTAGATGATTTAAAAAAACGTTGTCGTGTTGGTGTTCTCCATTCTATTTTATCTAAAAATAAAAATAATAGAAAATCAAAATGCTCTCATGTTGCTAATGAAAATCTTCATAGAGGACGAGTTTTATGTTGTGAGGTATCCCCTAATGATCAATTTTTGGTTACAGGCGGTTCTGATAATTTAATAAAGTTTTTAAAATTTATTTTTTATTTATTTATTTTAATTTATTTTTTGAGGATTTGGGATTTTGAAAGTCTTATTTTTATAAAAGATTTTGATGGGCATCGAGGTCCTGTCAATTCTCTTCGATTTAGACAAAGATGTGAAGCTGTTGAACTTTTTTCTGCGAGTACAGACAGATCAATTATTGTTAATAATTTTTTAATTGAAAATATTTTTTTATTTATTTTTAGGTTTGGAATATGGAAGAAATGGGTTTGATGAATAGATTATATGGACATCAAGATGTAATTGAACAATTAGACATTTTGCAGTGGCCAAGAGTTTTAAGTTGTGGAGGAATGGATAAGTAAATAATTAAACTTTTAATTTAAAAATATTTTTTACATTTTTTGACTAACAATAAAATATTTAATTTTTTAATTATATTTAATTATTTTTAAGATCTTGTCGTCTATTTAAAGTGATAGAAGAGTCCCATTTAGTTTTTAATGGTTTTGCTGAATGTATTAGCATTGATTGTGTTGCATTAATTAATGAAGAACATTTTATTTCTGGTTCGGCTGATGGGTAAATTTTTAAATATTTTTTACAATAAATGGATTTTGACTACTTTTTAAACATTTTTTGAATTTTTTAAATATTTTTAGTTCATTATATATTTGGTCAATGTCAAGAAAAAAGCCTGTTTATGTTAAAAGAAAAGCACATGGTTTTCATTCCATGCCACAAGACGTAAACTATTCTAACAGAGAAATTGATGTTGATTCGACGGAAGAAGATTTAGAGTGAATTTATAAATTTAAAAAATAATATTTTATTTTTAGCTCAGAAAAAGTTAAAAATAAATCCAAAGGAGAGCCCAGATGGATTTGTTCTGTGGCTGCTCTGCCTTATACAGATTTAGTAGCCAGTGGTAGCAGTGATGGCTTTCTTCGTTTATGGAGAGTGGCACAAGATTGGAAATCAATTGATCAGATTGCACAATATAAATTGGTTAGTTTAAAAGTAAAATATTCTTTTTTATAATTGAATCTATAAATCTTGTGATTTTCTCTTTCGATTTGTTAGGTAAAAAGCGTTATTGGCCAAAATTTAATTTATTGGAAGAAACTCTCGATATTTTAACTTCTTTCTCTTCTTTCTCTTTTTTTTCTTTTTCTCTCTTTTTTTTACATTCTTTAAATCCCAATCACACTCATCAGAGTAGCTTTAAAAATTACGTCTTGTATCTTCTTTTCACATTTTATTGACAAAAAAATTAAAAGTAAAATCATCAATCATTATATGAACTTCTAGAATATAAAATAACAATATTTTTTAATTTAAATCATTTTTATCAACAAATTTTTTCATTTTCATCATCATGCCGGGTGAGACCAAATTTTTCGATTTTTCCCTCTTTTATCACAGTTCTGTATTTCTTTATTTTTATTCATTATTTCCTTATTCTTCAACTGCACCACTATTAAACGCACACGCTAAGCGATCAATTCACCTCATTCTACCAGCTGAGGACCGGTCAGTTACAAGCAAGCATTGTATTGCTGCCCATAATACATTGCACTTTGTAAATAAATTGCTACTTCCTTTTTTTACAAAAATAGCATGCAGATAGCTCTAATTTAATCGCTTGTATATTTGTGAGCGTACATTTGCTTATTTTAAATTTATAACGAATTAATAAAACTTTAATTTTTCCTAATTTTCCTAAATTGGTTGAAAGTGACACGTGTAAAATAATCCTTTTTTAAATATTTCTTTTTCTACAAACAAAAACGATGAGTATTTAGTTTGTTCTCTCTTTCTTTTTTGTATTTTCATTCTAAAAATCAAAGCAAACATCTTTCTAAATACTTCTTCATTCCCTTTATTTTTTAGCTAGGTTTTATCAACGATATTCGCTTCTCGTATGATGGATGTTACATTGTCTGCGCAGTAGGCCAAGAACACAAACGCGGTCGTTGGTGGACTTTAAAAGAAGCTAAAAATCGTATTGTGGTCATTTCATTACAAAAGGATCTTATCGAAGTGAGGGAAACAGGGAATGATGAGAATGAGTCAATTGAATTGGATGAGCCTACCGTTGAAAGGATAGAAGACAATGAGATGAGAGAATAAGATGAAATAAGGATTACCTGCTGACTTTTGTTGGTATAGTTAATAACAATTAGTCATTTTCTGCATCAACAGGCAATTCTTACTTCTCTCAGCTCTATTTTGTTATTTTAACAAAGACGAAGACACTTTTTTGTTAATTAAATTTCTGAGGAAAATATAAAAATGTCTTCAGTTATTATTACAATTTGTTGATTTTTTTCCTTTTGTTTTATTTTATTGACTTAAAATAATTTTAATTGAAATTTCACTTCTTAAAAACGCTTTCAGACGCGATTACCGTATTTTATGATCATTTTTATCAAATTTAATTTTCTTTTTTTTAATAGATTCTTGCCATTGAATTTATATTGCCCAGTAGTAATTAATAATGAATGCTCCAGGAAATACATTGGTCGTTCATGGTATGATAGTTTGTTAATTTATTTAATTAAATGGGATCATATGCTGTTGTTGATTAACTTCTAAACTTTTATTGAGATGAAAATCAGTTTAAATTTTAGTTGTCTCTGCTCGTGGCCTCCACGTCAAAGGTGGCAAAGTAGTTGATGTTTATTGCTCCCTCTCCACTATGGGCAAAGGCGCTTGGAAAAGCAAAGTGAGCACAAATCAACTTAGGCTAGATCCATCAATTCCTGAATCTGAACTTAAATGGGATGAGCAGTGTGAATTGTTTGTTTTATTTATTAAGCATAAACCCAACGAAAGCAGAAATTGTGAAAAAATAAAGGACGGGAAAAACAATTCTGTTAAAGTGACTTTAGTTAAGTTGGTAGTGTTTTCAATTCCTCGTTGGGTTATTGTCGAGGGTTCGAATCCTGTCACTGATTCTTTAAAATATTCCTCATAAATAAGCCGGGTGGCTGACCTGTTTAAATGGTTTTCCATTGTGCGAAAGTGAGGTAAATTAATTTGTCAAATGAGAGTAGCAGTTTTCTTTTAAAATGGATTTCTGCCTAGATTGTTGGACACAATTTAAATATGAATGAATTTAATATTTTTACACAATTGATTTATTTTAATTGAAAATATTTTTTAATTATTTTTTTAATTTTTTAGTCAACTCAATGAAACAGATACAAAATTGGTCATCCACATAAATCATAAAACCTCATTTGGCACAACAGAAACATTGGGAGAATATATTTTTCAATTAGAACGAATGCCTAGAGTCCAGCCTTTAGCTTGGTTTAAATTATCAAAAGCTGGAAGGTATTAATAGAAATTTATTAAAAAATATTTTTATAATTATTTTAGTGCCCTTAATCCTAATACCTCAACCTCAAATAAAGATAGAGGACAAATTCAATTGGGCTTTCAATTTTCAAATTCACTAGGCAATCGCGGATCTACTTCTGTCTCTAATATGTCTTTAAATAAAATTGATAAAGGTCTATTTGGAATATTTTTATTTTTGAAAATTTTGTATTTAGAAGGCAAATTAAATCGTCTTCGACGAAAAATGCAACAAATTGGTAGGAAAGCAACGGGTATGGACGATACAATATCAAATCAAGGGGATGATTCTCAATCTTTTGCTTCTGTTTCAATTAATAATCATCTTGGTAATCATTATGGATCAGATGATCATCGTCGTTCTTCTCTTTTGTCTACAAATTCTGGCGCTCATTTGGCTTTTTCTTCGCCATCTCCTAATCCTTCTGCACAATTATTACCTGATGACTTAACTTCTGGAATTAGAAGGCAATTAGCTGAGGATGCAATCTCTACACAATCAACTACTTTTTGTGTTGGAACGACACCTGCTCAAAATCCCTTTGCTAATAAAAATGCTAATTCTTTATCTGTACAAAATATCCAAATTAGTGGTTCTAGCCGGAATATTGCAGGTAATCATAAAAAATTTTTTAAATTCTGGAATTAAAATAAAAATGTTGCCAATATCAGCTAAAGACCAAAGAAATGCTTATATCAGCACATCAAGTGAATTGCCATCTTTTGAAAAACAACATCTACATAGACCTTCTAATGATCCTTCTCAAATTTTTGATTTTGAACAAAGTTCTATAGACGGAAATCGTTCAAGTATTTCCGGTGGTTCTGCTTTTGGTGGAATTATTGTTACTCCAACTTTGATTAGAGAAGAAACTCTTTTAAATGATGAGGTTTTAAATTATTTTTAAATTATTATTTTTTATTTTCAATTAGCAACCAAATGTATCTTCTAACAAATTGCGTGTAAGAATGCGTCAAAAAGCCGAACAATTACTTCAATTGCGTGGATTAGCAGGGGGTAACAATTCTTCAAAGAAACAAAACTCAACACAAGAACCTTCGGAGTTTTCTGATTTTACTGACAAACGGAACCGCCGCGATTCTCTTGGCTCTTCTTCTGGATTTGTATCTCTTGGTTCTGGACAGCTGGGAGCTTTGGTGAATTTTTTAAAGATTTTTAAACTTTTATAATTTCAGAATGAACATACTTCACCTGATTATTTACTTAATGTGATAAAACATTTGAAAAATGAGTTGATGAAGAAAGAAGAAAGGATTCGAAGTTTGGAAGAGTACACAGACAAATTGGTTGCTAAGGTGGATTTTGTTTTAATATTTTCTGTTAAAATTTATTAAAAACTTAGAAATGGGTCTTTTGTTGTACTATCTAAGATTCCTTCCTTTGGAAGAAAAATTTTGAGAATTGACAAGTTGAGGCTCTTTTATATTTTAAAAAGAAGATTCCGCCTTCTTTTTTTTTTAAAATAAATTCTTTCTACCCATTTAGGTGATGGTAACAAACCCAGAATTACTAGCAGCCCCTATTAACACTTCAACAACAACTAAAGTTATAACATCAAAAAAGAAGAGGTTTTAATGAATAAATAAATGATTAAAAATTAAATATATTAAAAGCCTGCACCTGCGCTTAATAAAAACATAATTTCTAAGCCAATTTTGCTCTAAACTTTATTAACATTTTTTTTATTTAAATATGCATCAATATATATATATTACCTAACTTTTTTTATCTCAAATATTTACTTTTGTATATTTAAAATAAAATTAATAAAAATATATTATTTTTATAGAATAATTAATTTAATTTATTCAGATCAAAACACAAAATAACGGGTAATTATTTTTAGTTAAAAAATGATTCATCCGTAAATTCCTATAGCTGGGGCATGTTTGGGCACTATTTTTTGCCGCGCGAATATAAATTAAATAAATAAGAATTTTTAAAATTATCAGAAGACTAGCCATGATTTTATCCTTTCTTGGCCTTATTATTATTTTTTTATTTTACACGCGTCCGTTTGTTTTCTTTTTTTACATTTTTATTCATTGCCCTCTTTCTGAAAGCTTCCGCCCATTCATTGCCTTCAATAAAAAAAATTTAAAAAAAATCCTCCATTTTTTTCTCGTAAATAAAATAATCTTACGTGTATATACAAATAAATAAATTCTTCCATTTTGCCATTTTTTTGTTTGTCTTTTTATAAAGTGGAAGCATTAAAAAAAGCTTTTCTCTCTCTTATCAAATAGCTTTGGAGAGAATTTATTTAATTTTAAGGTTTCAAGTTCGCTTTGTTTTTCTCACACAATTGAACTTTTTTAATTGAATTTATTGACTTTACATTTTTTCTTTTTAAAATTTTCATTAGAAATTTTATATTTTTATAAATATTTATTTTAGGTAAAAATAATCAGCTAGTACCAAATTACGAGATAATGAAAAACGGTATTTACTTGTAGAAAAGCCCCCTTTCGAGGAGTTGGAAGTGATAAAGTCTGGACCTTTTTTGTCTCAAAAAATTATTTTAAAAAATTTATTATTCATGTACTTCTACATATTAAGTTCATTCTTTGTCATTATTAAAATATTTATTTCCTTTTTATTTATTTTAAAATCAAAAAATGAATCATACAAAAAATTTATTAAAAGAAAAGAGTAAATATATTGACCTAAAGCAGCATTTTATTTTTTTTTACATTTTTTCTCTCATCTTTTTAAAAAAATAATTTTTGAGTTTTAATTCTTTATTTTTGATGAGCCATTTAAAAAAACAATTTATTTATTCTTTGATTTTATTTTTAATTTGCAGCTGAGAATTTATTTTTAAATTAAATTCCTAGACATTTTAAAAAATAAAATTCCAATCTTTTTTCAATTCAAAGTTTTATTTAATCATTCCCTGTGACAAAAACAATTCAAATACTTTTTTTAAAAGAAATGTTGGAGAGAGAGACTAACAGATGGGAACAAAAAATACTTTTAAAAATATTGTAGTAAATGAATAGAATAAAATAAAATTTATTTTTAATAAGAAAAAATAAATAAATTTTTAATTAAATAGAAAGAATGGAATTTTGAAGGAAATAAAAATTTATTAAAAGAATTTTATTAAATTAATTTAAAAATTTTTGAAAAAATTTTTTAAATAATTTTTTTAAATTTTCCATTCTGCAATTTATTCCAACAGATTTTTTCAAGGGGTGGAATAAATATTAGAAAACATACAAAAAATTTTATAAAATATATAGTATTTTTTGATTTATTTAAAAAAACGTTTTTGTTTGTTTTTTAAAAATTTATTTATTTTTCCTTAGGGACAGTTTTTGTTTTCTCTATTTTTTTTTCTAAAGGCATTTTCATTTTATTTTTTAACACTTTTATTTATCTATCAATTAGCTATATTCTTATTTAAATAAAAAAAAATAAATATTTTATTCAAAAACTTTTTTTTATTTCAATCATCTTTTCTTTTTTTTTCTTTAAAAATAAATAAATAAATAAATAAATGCAAATTTCATTCATATTTTTTAACAAAAACATTTTCTATCAAAAAACAATTTCTGACTAAAAAAATATTATATTTTATTTATTTTTTAATTTTACAATTTAAAATAAATATTTTAAAATAAATAAAAATATTGTTTTCCATTCAAAATAAATTCTCTAAACTAATTATTTAAATAAAAAATAAATTATTTTTATTAAAATAATTATACTTTGTTTTAACCGATAAATGGCATTTTAATAAAAATTTGAAATTTTAGTCTTTAATTTAAAAAAAAAGTTTTTTAGAATTTTAAACTAGAAATTAAAATTTTTTATTTCTTTTTATTTCTCTCTTTTATTTATTTATACACCTACAAATCTATATAAGTATATATTTATTTTCAAATTAAAATGGTAATTATTTGGTCAGTCTCTCTGTCCATTTTTTTGAAAAGTATTAATTAATTAAATAAAATAAATTTATTTTTTATTTTTTTTAAAGTCTAAATGTTTATTAATTTTATTTATTTATTTTTATTAATATTAATTAATATACAAATAATTGAATTAATTAAAAATAATAAAAATTCAACAAATTTTTGGTCTTCAGATTTAATTGATCAAATAAAGCCTTTTAGGTAATTTTAAATATTTTATTTAATTAAAATTAATTTATTTAAAAAAGACTTAAAAAGAAAAATATAATAAATGAAAATAATTCGATTAATAACCAATGGAAAGAAAAAATTGAAAGGGAAAAGAAAAGAAAAAAAGAAATAGCTAAACAACAAACATTATCTTCTGATTGGCAATTACCTACACCAGAAACACCAAAAACTTTAGAAAAAGTAAAAAATTAATTTAAATTAATTTTTCTTTTCATTTTATTAATTTAAAAAAAGTTTTTATTTTTCCTCTCTTTTCTCTCTCCATTTTTTTTAAATTTTATTTTTAATTAATTTAAAAGATTCAATTAATTAATTTACATGCTGATATTAATTTTTTGGCAAATCAAACATTATTACATAAAAGAACACCTATTTATTTACTTAAAAATGAACAATGCCTTGAAGTTAATTTTCGTATTGAAGGAAAAAGAACGAGGTAATTAATTAATTTTTAATTAAAAAAACATTTATTATAACCAATATATTTTAATAAAAATATAAAAAATAAGATTTAATTAATTAGTTGTTTTGTTTCATTTAAAATAAAATATTTATTTAATTTTATTTTTAAAAGATTATTATTATATACTTGCAATATGTTTGAAGGAGGTATTTGTGTTTTAGATAAATTTTTGGCAACAACTTCAAATAAAGTTTTTAAAACATTTAATGGAGAAGATTTAAATAATTGTTTTAAATTAAAACCTGTAAATAATTAATTATATTTTTATTTGATTTAATTAATTTTTTTGGAATTTAAAAATAATTGAGAAAAAATTAAAAAAATAAATATAAAAATTATTTTTATTTTTTAGTGGTTTAGTCATTCTTCACCTTTTGCTTTTCATATTCGTTTTGTTCGTCGTCCTCGAGGCTTTATGGAATTACGTCAACGAAGAAATGGATGGCATTCAAAAAGAGAAGTAAAAATTAATAAAATTAAAAAATTAATAATTTTTTAAAATTAATAATTATTAATTTAATTAAAAATATTTTTTTAATTTTTATTTTTCTCTTTAAATAATTTAAAATCAAAAACTTTATTTTAATTCTTTTTTAATTTAAAAAAAGGTTGGACGTATTAAATTAAATGGTTTTCATCCTTGTGATATGGCTTGTAAAACTAATCGAAATAATACAGAATTAATTAAAATACAACCACATTATGAACAAAACAAACATTTAGAAGACCCTTTAGAAGGTTATGGGTAAATTAAAAAATAAATTTAAATTAAAAAATTACTGCCCATTTTTTAAATAAAATATATTTTTATTAAAACCCGGCAATCTATTCTTTTTATTTTTTATTTTATTAGTACATATAAATACTCTAAAAAATAAATAATTTAATTTATTATTTAATTTTTAATTTCTGTTCTTTAATTAAAAATTATTTATTTATTTATTAGAGTATTTATTTTAATTAATTCAGATTATTAATTATTGGGGATTTTTGTAATAATTATTTAGTTATAACAAATATCTTTATAATCTGAATTTTTAAAATAATTTTTAAAATTCTTTTTAATTTCTTTTTAATTTAAATAGCTTTAATATATTTTTTATTTTAAATTCACTGCCAATCATTTTTAATTAAAAATTTATTTCTTTCATTTAATTTTTTTTTGTAAAATGTGAATCCACACAATAATCTTCTCTCACTAAATCATTCATAATTTTAGTAGAGAATGGAACAAAAATTTTAGAAATTTTATCAAAAAAAGTTTTCTCATTTCAGAAAATATATTTTTTGTTTTTTTCTTTTCTCTCTTTATATCATTTTAAATATAACCGGTAGAAATAGCCATTTACAGTTGATTATCCCCCAAAGGGGCCTATTATTATTATTCTATGCTTTTAAGGGTGGAGAAACTTTTAGCCATTATTGGCATGGTAATCAATTGTATTTTATAAACTTTTATTTAAAAAAAGAATATATATAGAAAATAATTCACTTTTTATATTTAACAAATATTTATCATAAATAAAATATTTTATTAATTAAAAAGAATTTATTAAATAAAATAGTTGAAATAAAAAGAAATAAAATAATTAGTCCACCAACAAATAAAAATATATAAAAACCCCCTCAAAAAAGTTTTAATATCAAAACTTTCCTCTAAAATATTTCAAAAACATCTCTAAAACTTCTCCTTCATCGTTCAAATTGTTTTGGCAAAATGGAAGATGTTAGTTATTTTTTAAATATTTTTTTTTAATTTTTTATTTATTTTTTAGATTCAAAATAAAGAGCGGCGAGTTAAAGGGATAAAAGTAATTGAAGGACTTGAATATATCAAATATAAGGCACAACAAGAACAAGAAATTCTTGAATTAAATACAGATGAAGATAAAGTAACAACAATTACCGAAAAGAATATAATCAAAAAAGTTAGGTAAAAAATAAAATAAAAAAATAAAAATATATTTTTTAAAAAAAGGGATGTTTATGGGCAAAAGGCAGCAGATATGATTGGAACAAGAATTGATTGGTCAAGTTGGGGTGTTGAAATGAATCCAAAAGAAAGGCCTAATCCTTATGACTTTCCGGCATTTTTGAGAGCTGTTGAGGATGTTGGGGTAAATTAAAATAAAATATTTTTTTAATTTATTTTTAATTTAAGGAGAAAAAAGTAGGGAAACATAAGAAAGGAGAGAAAAGTGCCTATAAAAGTAAACGTTCAAAGAAACCACCAAAAGATGAATTAGTCTTTGATAAAAGTATTTCTGGTGGTGATAATTATTCAAAATTACCTACAGAAGAAGATCTTTTTCCGAATGATGATGGAGGAGGAGAAAAGGCAGGTGGTGGTGAAACAGCTTTGGGATTTGATGAAAATGAGAAGATTGGTAGTGGTGGAGGAAATGAAGTTGATGAAGATAAGAAAAGTAAAAATATTGAAGAGAAGAAAGAAGAAATTGAAAAGAGTGGAAGTAATAAAGAAGGAAAAGATGAGAAAGATTAGGTTGAAAAATAAAATATATAAATATAGTTGTGATTAGTTTATTTAATATATTGCCTGTCTTGTAATATATAGTACGTATAATTATTTCCATCGACATATATAATTATTGTTATGTATTTAATTATTTTGTATTACATAAATAAAAAATAATATTTAAATAAAACTTTCAATCTATTAATTAATTAGGGAATAATTAATCTGGATTTTGTTTCTTCTAAATTAAAAGCTTAAAAGATATACATACATAAATATTCTTCAAATTAAACTTTTGAACTTTAAAAACTTTACCCAATTAACCTTGACCCGCAAACAATGACCCTTTTCAGTCATTATTTTAAGTGCGAAAGGTCCTTTCGTGAAATTGTTAAAACCTAGAATATGTTTGTTATTATTTTTCTTGATATTCGAAGTAACAAACTAACCCCATCAGAGTCATAGAGTCATACCATAACACAACTATCATAGCTAGGTTGCCCAGGCCCGAAGCAGACAGTGGCTAACTACACCCAGAGCAACGTCGGTCATAGCTAGGTTGCCCAGGCCCGAAGCAGGCAGTGGCTAGCTAGACCCAACAGTCTTCTCAATTAATTAAGCCCGCTCAGGCTTATAAAACCTGAGCGGGCTCGAACCCACGACATCACAACGAAAGCGAGCACACTAACCATTATACCATAACACAACTAACTATAATAGATTAAATATCGTATATATCGAAGGAAATCTCTTATAACCCCTTAAGTTCAAGGCGTTTTTTAGAATCAATGGTGCTGCGCATAAAATAGGAAAGAAATGGACTTTTTTTAACAAAAAATTAAAATACATATTTCTAATAGTCTTTTTATTCTTTTTTATTCCGGCCCTAGATTATAATTTGATCCTCTTACACACTTAACCACGATTCACCGTACAATTGTTGCCCTATGGGCTTCTGTCCAATTGTCTTACTGTCTTATTGTCTCGCTGTCCGATTGTCATGTCACCTTTTACTCTTTTTCAAGGCAAAGTCAGTCGCTCTAGAGAATATGTAATATGAGGAGAGTAAATGAGTATTTTAAATTTTGGCATAATGTTTTAAAGTTTCACGCGTCGTCAACGAGAGATAACGTTATTCATTTTCTTTATTTATTTTTGTTTTAGTTTTTAATTCCTTTTTTTAATTAAAAAAATGTCATATGGTGGCCCAAATGAACGTTCTCCATTACTTAAATCAGCAGCTGCAAATACAAGTTTAAATGCTTACAGTGAAACTAATTCAAGTCGAGAAGAAGCTAGACCATTTGGTGAATTACCTGTAACAGATAATTTGGAACAAAATGGGGTTTTATTTTTGATTTTAAATTTAAATTAATTTAAAAAAAAAAGTCTGTTTTGTCAAATTCTTCCTATCAAAATCCTGATTTGCCTTCTTTAAGAGGTCCAAATGTCCCGTGGGTCATCAATTCAACAAAATGGAACTAAAAGCCCAAAACAAAAAGAAAATATAGATATTCAAAGAGATGGAGAAGATTTTAATTCTGAAGATACTCCAACACAAAATAATGGTTTTTTAATTAAATATTTTTAAAAAAAGTTTATTTTTATGTCCCATGGTTGTTTGTCGTGTTTGTGAAACAAATATTCCTTTTACTGGCAAAACAAATCAACAAGTTGTTAGATGTTCTCAATGCCATGAGGTTTTTTAAAATTTGTTTTAATCTTTGTAAGATATTTATTTATGACTTTTTTACTTATTTC
>ABLG01001056.1:0-37499 GCA_000172435.1 Meloidogyne hapla | reverse complement strand
CGCTCAACTGGCAAGATCTCAACTGGCTCGGCGCTCAACTGCCCGGTCTCAACCGGCAGCGCTCAACTGGCGGCGCTCAACAGGCCCGTTCCGAAATAAAGGTGAATGCGGTACACGACAGTTGGGCGCGGCCGATTGGGCGCGGGGTTTGGGTTAAATGCTTTGGCTTATTCATTCAAAATGTCTCTAATTATCTCGCGCCCAACTGTCCTCGCGCCCAATCGTCCGCGCCCAACTGTCCTGCTCCGAGGTGAATGTCGTACAAAGGTGAATGTCGCACACGATGAATGTCGAAAATATTTTGCTTTAGGTTAACATAGGTAAGTTATTTTTGTTTTAACAATAATTTATTTAATTTATAAACTATTAAATTATTTGACCTCTAATTTTTATATTTTTATTTCAGGTATTCAAATATTTATTTTTTCTCTAAGTCTATATTTAAAGTAATTTTAATAATTAAAATGAATGAATGGTTTCATTGTAATAAATGCTTCTTAGTTGGTACCAATGATTCTCAATTTTGGTTTACATCTTGTGGGCACATAATTTGTACAGAGTGCAAGAAGAATGGTAATTTAAAATTTTTTAGTTTTCTTTTTAATCTCCTAATTTAGGAAATTTATTGCTTGGCCAAAAAGGCACGTGTGTTGTTTGTTCAAAACAAGAAACTTCAATTCTGATGGTTAACAAAACTATGAAGCCAGATCTTGTTCATCTCTTTCGGCCACCAAAAGATCTTTTAATGGAATTCACTCAAAAAATGAAAACGACAGTGGAATTTCAAAATGCCCATCGTCAACGTTTCTTTAAACATGTTCGTGAAAAGGTTAATATTTTTTTTTAAATTTTTAAACATTTTCTAATTTAAGTACAACAAAGCAGCAAAAATAGCAAAAGCTGCTCATGTTGAAATCTCTAAAAGGGTTGAACGCGAAAAGAATCTTCTGGCTGAGAGAAATCAAGTAAAGATGGAGTTGGAAAGCACAAAGGATTATGTTAGGCAATTAGAAAAAGTTTTGGCAGATCGTGACCAGGAAATTCATCGTCTTAAACGAAAAAGTCCAAGTTTAGTCAAAAGAACCAGTCCACATGTAAAAGGTTTTTTAATGTTTTTTAATTTTCCATTAAATATAGGTCGCACAGGTCATCCAAGTCTGAATGGAAACACACCATTATCTAGAGTTTCATTCTTTGGGTGTACAACTAGCACTCCAAATGACGTAAAAAATTTATTTTCTTAACTAATAATATTTTTAAATTTAAAAAGTTTGCGAATATTGCCGCTGGATGTCTTGAAAATAGAAGGAGGACTCCTTTAGGTGGAAATGCTGGATCTTCTGGGGAATTTGATTTTTTGTCACAGCAAGCGATGGAAGAGATTGTAGCTAGTGGGCCTTCTTTTATTCCAAACACTCCTGCACTTTTGGGTTTACCTGCCAGCACGAGGTTTATTGTATTTTTTAATTGTAAAACCGGCTCTGAATTTATGGGATACGCTAATGAAAACCGGTGACCTCTCCGAAATCAGAAAAATAGGTGGAGGATAAAATACTAACAATAAAATATATTAAATTTATTCCACCTTTTTTGAAAGAAATGGCATTTCCTCGGCGGAATCTACCTATCTCCCCCTTTGACTAACAAAGAATAGCCCTTTTTATCCTATAAACTTATTTGAGAAAAATTTCATTCATTTTTTAGACGATCACCATATGGTAATACACCAAAGTTTTTTTGAATGCCTTACTGTCAATAATGAACATACAAAGGTGATGGATAATATTAAAAGATTATGTGCCCACTTGATGATCAAAAATGTTTAGATTTTTTCGGTGATTTTCCTATTGTTTTTAAATGTTGCCTTAATTATATATTTAATTATATATAATATTTTAATTTAAAAATAAAATAATTTTTAATAGAAGCTATTGTCTACGGTAGATTAGAGACGGTGTTTTTAAATTAAGTTGGAATTAGGAATCTCAAAGGAAATCCCTCCATAAATTTTCTTACCAGTATGTCCATCTTGTGCCTGATGGTTTGGATCAACTTCTGGCTGTCGCATTAAAAAACAAACTAATTCAAATCTTCCAGCTGTACATGCAGCCATTAAAGGTGTTTCAGAGAATAAATTTTCCTTTACAAAATTAATTATAAAATTTTCTTTGATTTTACCATGCTAAGTACTTCACTTCCAATAGCATTTAATAATTGTTTGGCTGCATCTGTTCTACCCATATAACAAGCAGAATGTAAAGCAGTGTCTCCATAAATATTTGTTTTAAGAGCAAATTGTCTTCTAATTTCTTCCCCTGCTTTGGATAATAAAAGACTGATTGAAGAACTATGACCAGTTTTGGCAGCAAAATGAAGGGAAGTATTCCCTTCGTCATCTTCAAGTTTTGGGTCAGCTCCAACAGCTAAGAATGCCTTAAAATGATAGGGAAATATATTTTTTGGTAGATTTTTACGCTATATTTTCTTTAACAAATCCCCTGATAGATTCCCCCCCCCTATTATTTCCTATTCCAAATTCTAGCTTTATTGAAAAACCTTCAATATGCTTGGATTTGCCTTCCCAGCTGAGATATGAATCTAAAAATTAATTTAAATATTTGTCTAAATATTATCTATTAACTGGTCTATCATGCACACTTCCACAAGCATTTGGATCGGCTCCAGCCTGTTTTTAAATTAATTATTTAAATTCTCTAAAAAAATTTTTACAGCTAGTAATTCTTTAACAGCCATTTCATGCCCAAAATAAGCAGCACAATGTAAAGCTGTGTAACGAACAAAATCTTGAGACTTTAAATCAGCACCG
Source organism: Meloidogyne hapla (assembly GCA_000172435.1). Taxonomy (NCBI): domain Eukaryota; kingdom Metazoa; phylum Nematoda; class Chromadorea; order Rhabditida; family Meloidogynidae; genus Meloidogyne; species Meloidogyne hapla. Next base: position 34,672 of record ABLG01001056.1, on the reverse strand, counting down.
TGAGAAATGAGGATTTCAATTAACTTAAAAAAAGGAGATTTACTCTTCAAATTGTGATAAAATATATCCTCAGATTTTATAATTAAAAATTAATTTTTTTATTTTCTCTTTATTAACCTCAGCATTTCCAGTCATTGCAGCCAAATGTAAAGGTGGAGGAACACCGATTGGTTGAACACCATTTGGATTAGCCCCAGAAGATAATAAAGTAATTGTAGCTTCTTTTTCTCCTTTATAAATAGCTATATGTAAAGGAGTAAAACCATTTCTTGTTCTTTGTTCAAGAAAAGATTTTCTTCTATTTATTTTTTGATTAAATTTATCATTATTAAAACGTTCAAGAAGAAGACGAATCTTTTCTGACTATTTAAAAAAAAATATTTTTAAAAATATTTCCTCTTAATTACCTGTTCACAAGCACCAATACAAATTAAATGTAAAAGAGATAATTCATTAACACCTATTTTCTCATCGACAGCAAATTCTAATTGATCTAATTGGGAGAGAAATTCTTCTGCTGTGCCCTGACTGTTTAAAGGGAATTTTTAGAAATTATTATGGTTGTATAAATTAATTATAAAAAAAATAAAATGGAATCAATCTTTTATTTTCTACAAATCCCTTTCTATTTTCTATTAAATAAAAATTTTTATTTGTAAAAATTACAAACACGCAAGTTGTCCGGGCATCAAATTTTGGTTTTATGTCATCATTAAGTTTAGAACGTACAATTGCATACCCCTCACTTATACGTTTTTTTAGTTCATCTAATTTTATTTGTAAAATATTTAGAAGTATTTTTTAAGTTTATTTTTACCTGCACAAGAAAGTTGAGGTCTCGATTTATAATTTCCCATTATTTTTAACTAATTAAACAAAAACAAACAAATAATTAAAATATAAATGAGCCATAAAAACTTGAAAACTTTAACTGATTGACTTTTTGTTAAGCCGATTGACTTATTTTTAAGCTTCTTCTCTTTTACACTTTCTTCGATCCAATCGATTTGGATTTGCTCTACTATTGATATATTGAGGACAACTTGATTAATGTTTCTCTTAGATACTCTACAATATTTTTTTAATTTTATCATTCATTTATATAATTATTTTTGGGTATATTAAAATAAATAATTTAAAAATATTCCTTCAATTATGTTCTGATAAAATAATCAGAATTAATTATTTTCGTTTGGCTGATTTTTCTTGAGATCATTTTTATACTCCATTCAAAAAAAATATCAAGAGCTTTTGAATAATTTATAACAATTAAACAAATTATAGAAAAAGAAATATTCAATCTTTTACAAAATTTTTATAAAACATTTATTTATTTTTATTCTTTTTAATAATTTATAACTCAAATAAAACAATAAAAAAAGCTGACGAAATCTCTTTGTACTAAAAAACCTTTGTCTTTTTGTTTTTTCTTATTTGTTTGACTATTTTGGATGAAGTAACCAACCCTTCTTTTGCCATTTCATCTTTTTGATAAAAATTCCCAAAGGAGGTCTTCTTCTTTTACATACTTCCCGTACAATCCAAAAAACAGTGAAGAATATATTTGGGAGAGAATGAGAGAATTTTCTTGACATTTTTCGGCTTTTCCTTTTTTATGCCAATTGTCTTCAATCTTGTAGTTATATCCACGTTGAAGAATAAAAAAACAAGACAAATCCGCCTTTTATGGATTTTTGTATGTATAAATGACACAAAAACTTTTAAGAAGACAAACCCTTTCTTTACATGAAAACTTAAAAATGAGAGTGGAAGTGAGAGATAAGGATTGCTTTTCTTTTTTACTTCCCCTTTCTTTTAAAATTGGCTTGACTTTAACAATTGTTTTTGCCTAATAAGGGCATTGGGACAAAATATTTTAATTAAAAAATAATTTTAATTTTCTTTTAACTAATCAAATAAATAAAGTCATTTATTTAATAACTAGTATCTGGAATTCTATTATTTTGGATATTTTTTGATTGACTAAAACAACAATTATTCTTAAAAAAAATAAACACATAAATTAAAAAATATTTTTTAAGATATTTTTTAAAATAAATTACTTACATATTTTTTTGTTTTTTGAAAATTATTATTATTTTCTCTAAATGATTTTTCCTTCATTTTTATTTTATTTTTGTCAACGTTGCTGATGGGAGGACGAAGACATAGACGTTCAAAAGTTCAGCATGTTATTAATTTGCTCAAAAGAATTATTGCCTTTCTTTTTTCACATGTTGGATTGTGTGCATTGGTTTGTATTTTTTATTTAATTTAAATATTTTTTGAAAAGTTTTTTTTGTTATATTTTAATTAAATTATAATTAAAGAGAATATTTTATTTTAAAGGTAATTGGCTATGCACTTTTAGGTGCAGTAGTCTTTCGTGCAGTTGAAGGACCTCATGAAGTAAATTAATCATTTTAAAGTTATTTTGTATTTTATTTAGCGTTATATTCAAAATGAAGTAAAATCTGCAAGAAATAAAGCTGTTCAAGTTGCATGGGGTAAAAAAATAAAAAATAAATTAAAAAATCTTTTTTTTTTAAATTTAGAAGCAACATTTCGAGTAAATAAATTAGATAAACGTAAATGGGAAGAAACTGTTTATTTACAAACAAAACAATTTCAACGTCGTTGTATGTGGTCAATTAGACGTGGATATGATGGAAAAGAATTTGGAATGGCTGCACAATGGACATTTACTGGATCTTTTCTTTATTCTTTAACAGTTTAGTAGAAAATATTTTAATTAAAAGTCAAAGAGATTGTTTTAATTTAAATAAAATAAAAAGGTAATAACAACAATTGGTTATGGAAATACTTCAGCTAAAACATATTTTGGCAAAACATTAACAATACTTTTTGCTATAATTGGAATACCTTTAATGCTTTTATTTCTTACAAATATTGGTGATGTTATGGCGAAAATATTTAGGTTTTTAAAATAAAAATAAATATTTAAATAAATTTATTTTTATTTTTTAAAGATTTTTATATGCTCGCTCAATTCGTTTAAAATATAATTTAATTTTATGGCATAAACGTAGAAGAGCAGCAAAAATTCGTAGAGCAAATTCTTTGGTTGCTAGACTAACTAGAGCTAATCAACCTTGTTTGTTTTTTTAAATAAAAATAATTTAAATAATTTATTATGAAAATAAAAAAAGTATTTTCTCGATTAAATTATCCTAAATAATTAATAAAAAAATATATTTATTTAAAAGATTTAAATCATTTACGTTTACAACAAAATCAAAGAGATGATTGTTCATTAGAATCTATTGGAGGATTACCAACATCAATACCTCCAAATGGAAATGCTGTACATTTATCTGCTGTAGATGTTAATGAAGTATTTAATTGTTTTAAAAATAAATATTTTTTGTATTTTTAAAGCTTTTGGCTGCTAGAGCTCATTTAGATCAATTAGAAATAAAAGAAAATGTAGAAGCACAATTACAAAGAATTTCTGTAAAAAATTAATATTTATTTAAAATTTATTTTTTATTACTTTTACTTTACAATCTTATACCTTAACAATTCTCACCTTTTTTAAACAATCGACTTATTTCAGATTAAATTCCCCATATTTACTCAGAAGTTATCCCCTTGCTCTCCCAACTAATTATACTTTTATTCCTTATTAGGTAAATCCTTTGTCTCGTTTATTTAGCCTTTCAGCTATAATTCCTCTCAAATCTATTCTTACAAAATCTCAAATAAATTTAATTATTTTTAATTATTTTATTTTTTAAAGGTTCCTCTTTCACTCGTTTTATTAACAATGCTTGCTTATTTAACAACTGGTTCAATTCTTTTTTGTTTGTGGGAAGAATGGACATTTTTAGATAGTTTTTATTTTTGTTATGTTTCATTAACAACAATTGGTTTTGGCGATAAATTTCCTGGAGGGTCAGTAGGTAGCAATAAAGAAGCACAAGAAAAATTAGTAATTACCTCAATATATTTACTTGCTGGAATGGCATTATTAGCTATGTGTTTTAATTTAGCACAAGAAGAAGTTGTTAATAAAGTTGTAAGTTTTATAAAAATATTAAAATAAAATTAAAAAATTAATTAATAATAAATATATATTTTAGTTTTAAATTTTAATATTTTTTTAGATTTTAATTAAAATTTTTCAGGCTTGGTTGGCAAATAAATTCAGATCTAGAGATGATGAATATGATTAAAAAGAATAAAAAAAGAGAGCCTTTTAATTTCTTTTTAATTTTAAGAAAAGACTCAGGGTTCTTAAAAAATATTAATTTTTATAGTAAATTATTAGAAAATCTTTTTAATCCAAAAAAATATTTTAAAATTTTATCCAAAATATTCCAATTATTTTGTTTCTTTATTGTCCAAAACTAAATATTTACATTTATTTTTCTGTTTAAAATATTTTTGTATTTGATATTGTTAAAAATATGTATAAAAAACGATTTTTAAAACTATCTTTAATTATATATTTTTAAAAATAAAATAACCCAAATTAGTCAAAATTAAATAATTTAAAATAATTTTATATGTAAAAATTAATTAAAAATAAAATATCAATTAAATAATTAAAATAATTATTTATTTATTTTCTATCATTTATTCAGTCATATAATGATACCTAAAAAATAAAATATATAAATATTTTAAAAATTTTTTTCTTACCAATAAAAAACATTAAAAAGAGCAAATAAAGCGGGAAATAAAAGAGCAGAATATCTGTCAATTTTTAATGCTAATTGTTCTTTTTTTGAACGATTTATTTTATTTTTATTATTTAAAGAATTATTATTTTCTTCTTCTTTAATTTGAGGTATTATTAATTGTTCATTAATATTATTAGATGAATAAAAAGGTAAAAATAATTGTTTTTCTTTTCCATTTAATAATCCATAATAACCAGGTGGAATATAACCATAATCATTTGTTCTGGCTAAAAGTGCTGCTGTTTCATCTTCATTTATTTGTGGAATTCTTCTCCTATTCAATAAAATTATTAAAAAATATTTTTTTTTTTATTTTTAGAAAAATATAAGAAATGATTAAAGAATTTAATTAAAAAATATGAAAATATTAAGATTAAACACTAAATTTTATTTTTATTAAATTTGCTTGCTTTTCAGGTTTTAATAACTAAATTTAATCTAAAAAATTAATTAATTACCTAATAGAATTAATATTTTCTTCTTCTTTTCTTCTTATTTCATTTTCTTCAAAACCACCAATATTTTTTGTAGGAATAATTTTTATTTGTTGTTGAGCAGTTTCTGTAGACTTTTCATTTTCTTTATTATCTCCTTCTTTTCTACTTAAAAACCCAACCCAAGCTAATTCAAGTAAAGAAAAAAATACAAAAGTCATACAAGAAAGTAGCCAAATATCTTTAATTTTTAAATAATTTTTTAATTTAAATAACTGACCAATAGCTTTTACATAACTGACTTTAGGCAAATTTCTTATAATATTACCAAATTGAAAGGTCATAGCTAATAAAGAATTAACTCCAAGCATTGTTCTTGCGGGAATGGCCTTTTTATAAAATAATTTTATTTTTTAATTTTAAAATTACTTGAGTACCAAGAACAAAAGAAATCCATGCTTTATAAATAAAGATTTTTTTATTAAAAAGAAAGTTTTTAATTCTTACAGATAAAAATAGTTAAATAAGTTGGCAAGTAGGCTTGAAGTATATACCTTTAAATATTATAAAATTTTGGTTGGCTAGAAATAATTTTAATTTTCCAATAATTCATTTAATTTTAATATCAGAGGATATACAGGGATATATTCACTGAATGAAAATGATACGGGGTCTAGAATTAAAGGGGTCTAGAATGGTATAAATTAAGTAAAATTCTGATGGGTTTACAATTCTCTCAATTTTATAATTTTAAAAGCTAACCAGCCAGCTCTTCGCTTAAAGTGAAATCTCATAGTTAATTCATGCCAATAACCAGCTGGATAAGGCTTAAAATAAATTATTTTTCCAAACAATTTTATTTTAATTAAAAGACCACAGTTTGGCGGTCTGGAATAATATCAATGAGCAAATAATCAGCTAATTCTATATGATCTCTCATTTTAGCAACACCAACACTTTAAAAAAAAAATAATTTTAAAAAACAAAAAATGTAATTGTTCCCTCTACCTAGACCAAAACATTTCAACTTCATCAGTATTATAATTAAAAGATTCGAAAGTTAGGGCACAAGTAACATTATCAAAAGGAAAACGAGTAAGATCCATTTCACAAGGACCTTGTAGTTTTAAACGATAATTAGTCCAAACTGACCCGTTGGCATAAATAAGAAGAAAAATATTGGGAAATGGTGAACGATGAATATCAGCAGTTTTTGAATTGATAAAACACTTAAATAAATATTAAATTTTAATTATTAAAATATATTTATTTAAAATATTAAAGATTAAAAGGTAATTTTGTTGGAATTGTTTTGTTGAACAGACGAAAAATGAAAAATTTACTTAAAAGAACTAATTAGTTCTTTTCTATTGAAAAATTCAAAAATTGAGAATCTCAAAAAAATTTTTCTAAAAGATTTCAAAGACTTTAATATTATAATTTAAACTATAAAAGTCAAAACATTTAATTACAATTAATTTTAATTATTCAAATTCTTTCAATTATCTTCTTTTGTTTGTCTTTTCTCTCTACATCTTCTCGGTAATTTAAATTTAATTTTCCTTTAAAGTTCTTTTAATTTAAATTTATTTTTTAAGGTAAAAATGGAAGAAGGTCAATCTAATGACCATGCGGATAATGGGCATATTTCTGATGATGATGAAAACAAAGAAATGCTAAAGATGGCACTTTCAAGTTATCATCCGTTGAAAGGAGAGGAAGAAGCTCCTCCATTGTTTTGTCCAAAATGTGAGAATTTTATTTCGAAAGGATTTGGGGGTTTTAAATTCAAAAAGATTGAAAAAATTTTTAACGAAGTTCTTTATCTCTAAAAGATTTTATAGGGGTTTCAGAATTTCATTTCCAAAAAATTTCTTTCAAAAAAATATATATTTTTAGCTTCAATTGAGCGAGATTTTCCTCCATTAACAACTGAGGCAAGAATTCAATTACGCCAAAGGAAACATGAAATTCTTGGAAAATACCAGGCTGAGCAAAAATTGAAGGAAAAGAAAAAGGAAAACAAAGAAAAAGAAAAGGACAAAGCAAAAGAAGATGATAAGGACAAAAAAGAAGACAAAAAGGATGACAAAAAGAATGATGGAGATGGTAAAATAAAAATATTTTTAAAATTATTTTAATTTTTTAGATCATAGTTAAATAAATAAATGGAAAGGATTGGAGTGTTTGTTGTGATGATGGTGGGGATATAGGTATTAGAAGAAAAAAAAGAATCGGAGATTTTGGTTGTTATATTCTTCGATAAAATATATTTAGGTATTTTATAGTAAATAAATATATTGTAATGTATTTTTTGTGATTATATTCTAATAAAGTTGTGTTGATAATTTGATTTTTTAAAATTAAATTACCGAATTTGGGGTCCAAAGTTTCTCCAAAAGGATGCTGTTCAATGACAAACTATAGAAAAATTAAATAAATTTAGAAAAAAAAAGGAAAGGGTAATATTTGAGAAGTAACAAAACTAACTTGTATTTGCAAGGTTCCATCCATGAATAATCCAAAGCTTGATCCTAAAAAATATTTTTTTAAATTATTTTTAAAAAATATATTAACTAACCCTCCACATTTCACTAATATAAATATCCAACTAAAAAATTTTTTTAATTTTTAAGTAAAAATTTTATAAATATTTTTACTGGCCTGAAAATCAGAAGTAATATCTTTAAAAAAATAAATTAATTAATATTTAATAAAACTTTCATTTGTTTAAAAACAAACCAGAAATTGTTGTGATTTCCTGTACCCAAACCTAAAAAATATTTAAATAAATATAATCTTTATTTCAATTTTTGATATGTTTTGTAAAATATTTTAAAATTATTTTTATAATATTTTTTTCATTATTTTCAAAAATGTTTGCAAAATAATTTTATTTTTTGATTATTTATATTAAGAAAAGACATAAATTACCTCAACCATAACTTCAACTTTTCCACCAGGTATTTTATGTCTATTATAATTAATAAGTAATTTATCTAAAATATAAGAATCATTTGCACATATTTGTTGTTGTTGTTGTTGATTATTATTATTTATTTTTATTTTAAATTTTTCTTCATTTTCTTTAATTTGACGAAGAAATCTTTGATTTTGTGTTAATGGAATTACTGGCCTAAATGATCCAAATTCATCTACTTCCCAATCATAAAGACGTGAAAGTCGGCGAAGATGACGAGAATTTCGACGAAAAAAGGCTTTTCTGTTAAAATATATAAAAAAATAAATATTTTTTAGAATTTATATTTAAATTTTAATTTATCTAATTTATTTATTTATTTAAATTTTCTTTAATTTATTATTAACAAAATTATTTTATTTTTTTCATATAATATTTGATAAAATTATTTTTTGATTTTTAACAATTTGTTTAAATAAAAATTGAATTTTGTAGCAAAAAGCCGAAAAAGAGAAAATATTTAAAAAAAAGATGATGTCAATAAAAATATTTTTTGAAAGAATATTTTAAAAATATTTATAACAGATTAGATATTTATTTTAAATATTTAATTTTTGAGAAAAACTTTATTATTATTTAATGTAATATTAAATGTATATAATAATTTCTTATTTTTTTTTTAAATTCTTTTTTCTTTAATTGTTGCATTTTTATTCTATATTAAAAAGTACTTTTAAAATTTTTCTAAAAAAATTATTTCAAAAGAAAAATATTAATTAAGTCTTTATTTATTTGTTTAATAATATTTTTATTTTTTTAAATAAAAATCATAATCAAAAATATTTATTTTTCATTTTTTGTTTGTATTAGGGCAAAAGCACCTACATATTTTTTCTTTCTTTTTAGTTTCGTCATTCTAAAAGTAAAAGTCTCAAAGGATTTTTTTCAACTCTTGCCAATTTTCACATTTTTGTTTGTGCCCTTTTTTCTTGAATATATTCCCGGTTGGTTAAAAAAAGAATATTTTTGATTGGAAGCAAAATTGCATTTGCATTGAAGAATGAAAGGGAAAAGGAAGCAAAAATTGGAGAAAAAATATAAAATAATTTTTAGGCATTAAAAGGCTAAAAGACAGCCAAATATTTTTAACAAAATTTTATAAAATATTATTTATTGATAAAAACCTTAATTTTTAAAAAACGTCATAAAAAACGAAGAAAAGGTGAATACATAATTAGAGTCAGGCATTTTAGGTTTTTACCTATTTTTTTTGCGAACTGCATTAGAAGAGATATGTCGAAAAAACACTGTTTTAGCGCGGTACCATGCTTCTATATAGGACCTATTCGGACCTAAAAAACCTATTTCGGCCTTTTTCGAATAAAAACCTATTTTGAACCTATTCTGACTTTTTTTGAACCTATTTTAGGTTTTTTGAAAATTTTCTTGAAAGGATGGGAAAAATTTAAAAAAGTCGTTCCGCATTAATAAAAGAATGGATTTCTACTTTTCCAAAAGATATTTATTCAAGCAATGGCAAAATAATCTACTGCCAAAAATGTAAACAACAGGTTTTTTAATTTTATCTTTTATATATTAATAAATTTTCGATATATAAAAATATTTTAACAGATAGAAGGAGTAACTTTATTGAATCAAATCTTGAAATGTATATTATTTGCAATTGTGAGCGTAGAGAATAAATTTTTGAAGAGTTAAAGTTTCAAAAATGAGAACCTATTTGATCAAAATTCGAACCTATTTCGGCCTTTTTTTTAACCTATTTAGGTACCTATTTCTCACTTTTTCGGACCTAAAATGCCTGACTCTATACATAATATTTAAATTTTTATTTAAAAAAAAACAACATGTAAAAGGACTGTAGAGATTTAATTTGTTAGAGATAGTAGCAGAGTTTATTAATATTCATTTACGAAATTAATAAATTTTAAAAAGTTGAAATGAAATTTTTTGAGAATTTTTACAAATTGAGTTTTAATAATTTAAAAATAAAATATTTACCTTTCAGCTGAGCACCAACTCTTCTCTATTAGAAAAAGGTTAAGAAAACATAGAAGAATAAATAGGAGGAAAAGTGCTGCAAACTGCACAAAGGCTCTGGATTCGGCCATCCATTCGGGCTGGTAGATAATTTAAAAATAATCCTGCAACTATTATTTAAATTGGAGATATTAATAGATTTTTTAAATAAAATTAAAAGAAAATATTTTTAGAAGAATGAGAGAGGATTGATACAAAATATATATCCTTCTTACTTTTTTATCAAGAAACATTATTGTTGACGTTTCAATCTGGCAAAAAAAAAAAGAATTTATCCTTCATTTGCCTATTCAGAAATTTGTGATGGAAGGGCAAATGTGTAAAGGCCGTCAACCGGGAAATGCAACCAATTCTTTTTTCAAGCTTAAATGATGGCCAAGAAAAGGAAAATATTCTGGAAGATGAAGAAGAAATAAAAAATAAAAGCTTTTTACCAAAGCAAAAAAAAATAAATGTACAAATATAACATATATATCGTTTTCCTCAACTGGATGCTCCCACTTTCCCCATTTAAGGGTATTTTATCCTGCGCCCTTAGCTTGTTCTCAGCCATTTTGCTGGCCAAGAACCCGGAGTGTAAAAGAACTGAAGGGGAAGAAAATAAGTATAAAAGAAGCTGAAAAAGGAGGAGCAACAAACAAGTGAACAATCATGCAAACAAGCTAACAATAAAAGAAGGAAAACAGACTTTAACAACCTTTTACTGCCTACCAACATAAATTGATGAAAGGGAAAATTTTAAAATGAGTAAAAGAAGCTATGATTTAAGGAATTTTACATGCATTATTTATGTAAATCTAGACTGTTAAAAAATAAATTTCCAAAATAAAAATTTTAGTCAGACAATTTGGTATTTCTTTCAATAAAGATTTATCTAATCAGCTTTCCTAAAATGTAAATTCCTAAAAAGCTTGAAATCCATAAAAATCTTGAATATTGTTAATGCTTAATGTCCATTGACAAAATGCAATAGCAATCGTGCATTGACAAAAAGCCCATATTTAAAAACATCTGTAAATAGAATGCCAAAATACCGTAAACTTTACTCTGCTTCTTTTCTTTTGTTTTATTTTTCAACCATTTATTTATTTGTTGAAAAAAATTGACCATGACCCCGTGAATTTTGGATTTCATCTTTGTTTCTGATCCAGCTTATCAAAACTTGTTGAATAATTTCTCAATTACTTTTTTTACATTTTATCTTATTGTTAGAAATAAAACTTATTTCCAGATTCAAAAATATTTATTTTAATATTTTATTCAATATGTCAATTGCTCGTATATTCTCTCGCTCAATTCGTCCTCTTATGGGATTAAGACAGGCGTCAACTGATATTTCGCAACTTTTTGAAGAATCGGATCAGCCAAAGGGGCAAGCTATATATCAGGACGATGTTGAGAAAGACCCGCAGTCTGGTAGATATGGAAGTGCTTATCCTCAACCACAGCGTCGCATGAATAAAGGGTTTTTAAATTTTAAAGCATTTTTTAATTCAATAATTGAAGGGTTAATCGAGTTGAATTGCTTGGTGGAGTTGCTGGTGATCCTGTTTTCAAGATTACACAGAGGGGTAGCGAATTTGCTTCTTTCAATCTTTACACGAATGTGGATCGTAAATTGGGCAATGGTAATCTTGTGACCAATACTGAGGTTCATAACGTTGTTGCTTTCGGTGGTGTTGCTAAATATATACAACAGAATCTTCATCGAGGTTTTTTTTGTTTATTACTCATTTTATTTTGTATTTTAGGTTCTCGTGTGTATCTCACTGGCCGTCTTCATTATACTGGTGGAATGCTTCTCGCTGATGGCACTCGCACACCGCGAATGGCTTCAATTAATGTTGAAAATGTTTATCCATTAGCGCGTGCCGCTCGTCGTGATTCTGCTACTCAGGAGGTATATCAGCAAGCTGACGATACTGAAGTTTAAGTAATTTGTTGGATGGACATTTGATTTTAAGATAATCAAATCATCGTCTATTATTTGATCGTTATTCTTTGTTACACATTTGATTTTTGAAAAGTAATTGAAATTGTCTGATTATTTTTTTAGTTTTTTGTTAACTTCTGTTAATTCAGATATATTGATTGAACCATTTAATTGAAACTTTAATTTTTTTAAAGAAAATAATGTCTGCATTGGCTTTCTCCAAATTTTTATTTAGATCAAGGCACGCATCCCAAACGTTAGTACATATTTTAAACTTTTGGCAAAAAATTAAAGTACTGTTTGCAATTTGTTTTTTAATGGGCAATTTTCTAAATTAATTTTTTCCATTAGTTTTTTGTCGATTTTCAACTTTTAGCGCTTTCCGATTCTTGTCGAGTGATAATGCACCAACAGTTGATAACAAGCCGCAGGGTTGGATATCAAGGATCTTGACTGGACCCCGAGAGAATGCAATTGGTCGGCAGGCACAGAGTCATTCCTCTCTCTTGTCTGTCGGTGACGCTATCTATGAAATGCAAAGTTTGATTTTTCTCACTAAATCTCTTATTTTTTAGCACATGACGTCATTGGAGGTGATCGTGAGCAGTACTTACAATCATACAAAAAGGTTCACTTTCTTCAGGCTGTTGTTTGAGCTCTTCATTTAGTATGCAGCCGAAGTGACTGGTTCGACTCCTGGTGCAATGCTTTTAGGTTCTTGGTTTGTCATTTTTGGCAATCAGAATCAAGTTGTCAATTTGTGGCGCTTTGAGAAAGGCTACACTGATTTGGACAGGTTTTGAACTTACAATTATTGAGTTATTCTATTCATTCTAGTCATATCAAATCATTGCTAAATAATCCTGCACTAAAAGCAGTTGAACTTGAATATGCTCGCTTATGTGGTCGGCGTCGAACGGTCATTACGAAGCCTTTTAGCTACTGGGGAGAGCCAAAGGAGCGAACTACTCCTCATATTTATGATCTTCGAAGTTATGTTTTAAAGGTTTACAAATTTTTAAACATTAAAATATTTTATAAAACTTCAGCCTGGTACAATGATTGAATGGGGGAATGCTTGGGCTAAAGGAATAACTTATCGTCGCGAATTTAATCAAGATGTTGTGTTATCTTTAAATTTTTAAGTTTTTGGTTAAATTTTAGGTTGGAGGTTTCTTCTCGCAGATTGGCCAGCTATATTTAGTTTTTCACATTTGGGCTTATCCATCGATGGTATGTTTTATCTTCACAATTATTGGGAGTTAATCAACTCATTCTAGTCAAAAGTCATATCACTTTTAACTTTTTGTCATCTGCTTTCTTTCGGTTTATGATCGTAAATAAAACGTTCCATTCTTATGCCTGTAATCAATTCTTATTGCATTTTTATTCTCTAAACTTTATATTTCAAGGTTAATCGTAACACAACCAGACAGATGACCTGGAATAAGCCTGGATGGGACTCTACTGTTGAATACACCGTTCCGTTAATTAAAAAGATGCAATCTAGAATTCTTGTGCCTAATGAGTTATCGAAATTGAAATAAATATTTAAGGAATAGAATTATAGCTTAAATTCTGAGTACGTAATTTGTATTTATTTTTTTCTGGTCTTTTAATAATATAAAATAGGTTCTATGTATTGATTGCAGCATAAATTGCTTATTTATTTTGTTGTTACTCGTTAATTGTTTTACTTATTTCCAGTTTAATATTTCTAACTCATCTAAAATTAAACGAAATTTTATTTCTTAGAAATGGCTAATCCTTTCTATTCTGAAGATCCAGTGAAGAGTTATACAAATGGTTCAAGTAATAATGTTGAAGATAAGGCAGCTGACTACGAGCGGGAGATTGAGAAGTATTTGCAAATGTCTTTGGATAGCACACAGCGTTCTGTTATGCAGTTGGATTCTTCTGATAAAATGGCCGAGGCAACAGCTAGGGTTGGTTTTAACAGAAATATCTTGATAGTTTATTAGTATTAGGTTAATTTTAATTATGTATTTTTTTAGAATTTATTGGAACAGCGTGAGAAGTTGGAGCGTGCTGAAAAAAATCTAGATGAAATTCACACTACGACACAGTACACTCAGCGGAGCCTTAATAGGTGAATTCTTGATTTAAAGTTCTATCAGTTTCCCCCATTGTTCTCTGGGATTATTGTTACTTTTCCCAACCTTCATGTTTGATTTTGTTCGAATTTTCAGTTGTATTTTTCCGATGATGGATTTTTTTGAATATTAAGATCATATTGTATTTTTAGTTTGTATTTTTAGCCTCAAGTCTTTTTTCGGTGGAATGTTCAAGAACAAATTCTCACGCTTGCCAAAGGAGAAGCCAAAAGATGGAGTTCAACAGGTTATTTCTAAATGATCTATAATATTTTTGTTTCATCTTTTAGAATTCGACGTTTCCTTCATCCAAGTCGGCTGATCAACTGAGCAAGATCGTTAACGGCGATAACTCTTCTGTTTCAACATCAATTAGCAATTCCAAATCTACTTCCTTAAGTGGCTGTGGTCCTTCACTTAGTGACTCGTCTCGTGCACAAATTCAAGGAACTCGTCTTGAGGCTATGGACAACCAAATTGACCAAAACCTTGGTATTTTGATTATCTTTTATATATAATCTTGGAAAATTTAGGTTTTCGATTCTTGTTATTCTTTTCTTCCAGTTATTTCCTGAACAACAACAAACTAAAAATTATTTTCTTTTTAATTCAGGTCAAATGAGTGCTTATTTGACTCATCTAAAAATGTTGGGTTCGGCGCTTGGTAATGAAGTGGATGATCAGAACCATATGCTTGATCGTATTCATACCAAAACTGAACGTAATGACGCTGTTGTCCGTAGCCAGGAGGGACAGATGCGAAAATTATTGGGTTGAGGGTTCTCTTGCTGTGATGTCAAGAATGTATTGTATAAGACTAATTGATTCATTCGGACATATATATGACTTTTCGGATATTCTATTGCTTATAAATATAATATATCAGAAACTAACAATGCCACATTTTTATTTAATTATTAAGTAAATAAATCAGTATTTTTTTTTGGATTTTTAAACGAATTTTAACGTTATTAAAATTCTTTTTTCTTGAGATTTTTTTTATTATTTTATTCAAAAAGGAAATTGTCGTCGGTGGGAGGACGTCTGTGAAACGATTTGATATAAATATTTAGGTAATTATTCCGTATTTGCATTTTCTTTTCTTGTTTTTAGTGGAATGTCTGCCGAGAAACGTAAAAGGAAACGTTCTTCCTTTGAAGACGACCTTTCTTCAAATATAATGGACGAATATTGGAAAGTTAGAAAACAATATGAACGAAAAATTGCTGTTCAAGGGCTGGTGGGTTAATCTAAAAAATTATCAAATCTATTTTTTAGAAATCTTTTGAGTCGTCCAGAAACATCACTTCTCAAATGGTCAACTTCAATTTTGTACCTCTTCAAATTCTAGAATTTAATCAAGTAAAAGACAGTCAATCCACCGTTCTTCGTCGTACAGAAACTGGATCGATTGTTAACAAATGCCCTGTCATTCCGCTTGAACATGTTGAATCAACTCCGCCAATGCAATATTGGACACATACAGAGGCTAATGTGATCGTGAGTTAATATTTAAAGTATTTAATATGCAATTAACCACTCCTTTAGTTTATATTAATTTTTAATGTCTTCAGGCTGAGGACGAGTATACGCTTTCACATATTCCTTTCCTTGGCGATTCTGTTGATGACACTTCATTTTGTCTTGATCTGATGAAAACATTCCCGGAGGGCATTCATGGCACAAAAGATGGCTGTGGAGAATACATTAACGACTACATTTTATATTATACAGTTAAGGCAGTAAAAGCTCGACTTAAGGACATTGGTAAAATTTTTTGTATCTAAATTTAATTCTATATTTTTTATAGATTTAAAATATATTTTCAAGTACGTCTACCAATGTTTTCCAAATAAAGCATCAAAACATGAATTGCTAACAATGTAAAGGATTTATTTATTGGCACTAAATATCTGAACAGAGGTTTTATCGTAAATCAGAATTTCTGGCTTTACCAAAATCCGTATTTCACACCCAGAAATGAAAATGATATCGAAAACTCAAGATAGACTAATTATTTTCAAAAAATTTATTTAAATGACAAGATTTTAACAATTTAACTTCCTTTCAAGGTATCCAGATTTGCAACAACGTTTTGAGCCAGAAACTATTACTCGCCAAGAATTCACAAATGAAGAGGGTGAATTGGTTGCCAATTTTTCTTCTAATCGTTTATTAAATAGTTATGAAGTATTGCTTTGTCATAAATGTTTTGCTTATGATTGTATTATGCATAATGGTTGGGATTTTCAAATAGTAAATTTGTTAAAAAGTATCAATTTTACAGCCACGGTTGCCGATGGTTATGGAGGTGGAAATCGAACACGAAAACGTAATGCTTTTTCGGAAAGGAATAAATCAAAGAAAAATAATGAAGTTCCAAAACCTTGTTCTCTTCAATGCTATATGACTGTTGAGAGAGTTAAATCTCCACTTTCAAATCAAAAGGTTTTTTTATAAAATATTCTAAATTATTTTTAAAAAATTTGCTTCTATAGGATAATACCTCAAAACGTAATAATTTATTTATCGATGTAAAAGGCAATCAAAATCCCAAAAATATTTGGACACCACATGAAGAATCTATTTTTGCTATACTTAGAAAAACTGGAGAGGATGATTTTTGTAAAATAACTAAGTAAAATAATTTTAGAATATTAAAAAATATTTTTATATATTTTAGAATGTTAAATGTTTGCACAAATTCACCAAATAAAAAGACTTGTATTGAAATTTATGAATATGCTGCTAGAGCTGGTCCATTGTCTCCACGCTTAGAACTTACTCCATCTCCAATAAAGAATTCAAAGTAATTAAATTTATTTTAAAATTCATAAAAATTGACCAAATTTTTTGCTTTGGAAGAATTTGATTACTTTTAATTTTAATTTATTTACTATTTCCAACAAAAGATACCGAAAAAATCGTGATTCTCATCGAACTTTTCGTGCCATGAAATGGGCAAATACAAATGGACGTGTAGAAAATGGCGGTATGTTCAAACCTTGTCAACACAAAGGAGATTGTCGAGAAGAGCATGGCTGTTATTGTATTCGAGTTAATAATCTTTGTACTAAATATTGTGGATGTTCTGATGAATGCGAAAATCGTTTTCCTGGATGTCGTTGTGCTCCGGGTAATTGTAGAACCAAACAGGTGTTTATTTAACTAAAAAATGTTTGAAAGCGACTTCTTTAGCATAACTCCGTTTATTTTAAGATTTCATCATTATTTTTCATATAAATTTTAATTTTTCTTTTTTTAGTGTCAATGTTATTATGCAAGTTGGGAATGTGATCCTGATGTCTGCAAATCTTGTAATTGCGGTAATCTTCATCAGATTTACTTTTCAATAATTTACTAAATTTTTAAGACAAACTCAGTTCTTCTGGAGAGCCAATATGTAAAAATGTTTCAATTCAACGTGGTCTTCAAAAACGTTTAATTGTTGCCCCTTCACAAGTAGCTGGTTGGGGTTGTTTTGCAAATGAAGATATTGAAAAAAATGATTTTGTATCGGAATATTGTGGAGAAGTTATAAGTCAGGCAGAAAGTGAAAGACGGGGAAAAATTTATGATCGAATTAAATGCAGTTATTTATTTGGTAAGTGAATAATATTTTTTGATAATAGTTGTTTGTTTTTATTCAAAAATTACTTCAAAACTATTACTCCATCTTTTATAATATTAAATATCTATCGTGGCCGTTTTGTTCCAATTTTTTAATTTTTAGGTTTGAATGATGAACAAGTAGTTGATGCAACTCGAGTTGGAAACGTTATTCGTTTTGCTAATCATTCAAAAAATCCAAATTGCCGTGCAAGAGTTGTTGTAGTTAATGGTGACCACAAAATTGGTATTTTTGCCCAACGACCAATAAAATGTGGAGAAGAATTATTTTTTGATTATGGTAAAAATTAAAAAATATATATTTTTTAAATATTTTATTTTTCAGCATATAATAAAATTCAACAAGTAGAATTTGTTCCAAAAGAATTAAATAATGTTGTTAAACATAAAGAAAAACAGACTGGACGTTCTGCCGTTAAACATTCTTTAAGAGATGATTCTATTTAATGGAAAAACCAGAGAGATTTTTGAAAAACTTTATTGGGAGTTTTTATTGTATTTTTTGGACAACTTTCTTTACTTCAATAATACTTTCAACTTTCTTTTAAAAATTTGATCTGAAATTTTTTGCTATTATAAATCGTCGAGAATTTTGATTATCAAATATCCACACACACATATATATATATATATATATGTGTGTGGATATTTGATAATCAAAATTCTCGACGATTTATGACAGCCCCAAAATTGGGAAACTTTTAGACTCCTTTAACTGACAATTTTTTTAAATTCAGTTTCCTTTTTAAATTTGCATTTAATTATATCCTCATTCACTCTCTAATTAAAAGATATTAATGTTGACTTATAATTCTTCAAGCTTTCATAGACTAATTATGCTTAAAACTTTCAATATTCTCTTTTGTTTAGCTCTTTCATTTTTTGATTAAAAAAATTCTTTCGTTGATTTATAGAGGTTTAATTGTGTTCTACATTTTTTGTAAAATTTGTTTATTTTTTTTAATAAAACATTAAAAGTTAGTTACAGTTTCAGCCTTGTTTTCCCTCTAAATCGATCAATCTCTTTGCGCTGTCCCTTCTCAAAAACAAATTTTCTTCACATTGATTTATATTTTTTGTCCTTTTTATTTTCGCGACAAGCTTTTTTGCTTTATGGGTTGAAGGACCCTCTTTATAAAAAGCAAAACCTTATGAGAGCAATTTAGTGTGTGACGATTTGTTTTGTAGAGATTAATAAATAATTAATAATATAATTGTGCAGCTTTTTATATTTTATTATTGTTGCTAATTAATCTGCTTATATAAAAAATATTCTTTTGTTATTTGTAAATTAGGGAGAAATAAGTAGAGCTACTTATAAGAACCAAATATTTTATATTTATTTGGAAAAGTTGTTTCAAAAAATTATTAAGATTATGTCAAAATTATTTCGAATTATTATTCTATTATTTATTTTTTCTGAATATTCTTTATTTGTATTAAGTGAAGAAAAATCAGAACAAAGTAATTATTATTTGTTTTTTCTTTTTTAAATTTATTTTTATTTAAAAATTAGTTTCCGATTTTGATGTAATTGATAAAAATGCTGATGGTTTAGTTTCTTATGGAGAATTTCAGAGTTGGCATAGAATTGCTTTGGGTGCTGAACCAAAGCAGAGTGCTGGTTTGAAAATTTTAAAGAAATTATTAATTTAGCTCCAATAAAAATTCCTTGCATAAAGACCTCTACAAATTGACTTTCTAATCCAATAATATTTAAGTATTCTTCGGTACTCATGATTTGGACAGAGATGGCAAATTATCTGTAGCTGAATGTAAATATCCTCATAAATCCATTATTTTTATTAAAATATTTTTTAGTTGTTCCTCTTGCATTTGAATTAAGTCGAAAACCTTTAAAAGAGGCAGAGAAAGTTTTCCAAAAATTTGATTTAAATTCTGATGGATTTTTAAGTGTTGAAGAATTAAAATCGGAGAAAATTTCTGATGGAATAATAGATGGTCTTTTAGATGTGGCTGATATAGATAATGATGGACTAATTTCAGAAAAGGAATTTTCAAGTGTTTCAGATTCTTTTGAAAGTCATCTATCGAGAGTAAAATATTTTTTAGAAAAAATTTAGAATGATTAATTTCTAATAAATTCCAATATTAGAGGGGCATTCTTTTATTTAATGGCACATTTTAATTTAAAGTTACCCAACTAAAGTTGATATTAAAAAATAAAATTTCTATTAAAATTAGATTGCCGAAAATTCTGGTCAGGCTCAATCATTAATGGCAGCACTAGATTTGGATGGAGATGGAAAAATAAACTCAAAAGAATTAATAACACATCAACGAAGATTTGGAACAAAAGTTTGGAAAATAAATTTTTTTTTGGATTTTTTAAAATTAATTAAGGAAGAAAAAATTGAAAATAATGAAAATGTAGAATTAGCAATTAAACAATTGGATATTGATAGAGATGGTTATATTTCGTTTGAAGAATTAAAACAATTACCTGAAATTGTTATGAAAGCAGCAGGAATTCAACCAGAAATACCTTCTTAAAAATTATTGTCTATAAATAAATTGTTTTTTTTTTAAAGATTTTTTTAGAAAATAAAAGAAAAAAGATTTTTTTTGTATTTGAGGGCAGAAATCATACACTAATATTTTAGTAACAAATAAATATTCTAAATTATTATAAAAAATTTTGTCAATATTAATTCTAAAAATATATTATTTATGATATAAAAAATTAAATATATTTATAATAAACTAATATTTTAATTAATTTTGTGATTAATAATAAAAAAGTCACAATTTTAAACTAAAAAATAAAAAAAAAATATTTTTCGAAAATAATTGGGAATTTTAATTAAATAATAAAAGAAAATTAAAATTATGTGAAAGTGTGGCAGACAAACAAATTAATTAATTAATTATTACTTTGAAGGAATAAAAAAGTTGGCACATTTGTTTAGAAAAAAATAATCAAGGCAGTAAATTATTTAATGATAATTTTGAATAAAAATAGAGAAAGAATGGCTTGATATTTAATTGAGAAGAAAGAAAAAAAATTTTTTTTATTAGAAATAAGATGAAAAAAAGAAAAATTAAACAAATTGTTTTTTTGTATGAATACGAGTCAGACAAAATATTTAAAAAAAGAAAAAAATATAATCTTTTTAGATTTCACATTTTGTAAGTGAAATGAAAGAAATGAAAATTTTGGAAATTTTTTGTTGGAAAATATTTATATTTAGTTGCTCTTTGAATAAAAAAAAATATTTTTTGGACTAATATTCGAAAAAGTAGTCTGATTTAAGTTGAGAAAGTCAAAAATTACTGTTATTGTCACAAGCAATATTTCTTTGACCATTCTATAAAGGTTTGAAGTATCAGAGAGCAAATTTATTTTTAAAAAGAAATGACATTTGATCCCCCACAAAACAAAATCATTTCATATTTTTTGTAACAAATGTTAACAAATCTTTTCTCATTTTGGTGGCAAACCATTTTCATGTTTTACACTAACTTGGCTAACATCTCTACTTCTATATATAAATTAATAATTAAATATATTTTCAATTTATTTACCTAAGTTCTGGAGGAGTACCAAAACCACCCCCACCATCCAATTTTCTATCAGAATGTGATTTAACTTCACGTTCATAAGTTTCATAACCTCCAGGTATTTCTCTATGATGATGCTGTTTTTCATACATATTTCCACTTGGTATTCTCATAAGACGTGCATCACGAAATTCATTTTCTAATCTTGCCATATCCTCATCATAACTTATATAATTATATTTATTTATAAAATATTTATAATTAATTAATTACCCTCTACTTCCAAAAACACTTCGACCACGCCCTTCCTCTCCCCAATCAGCAAAAGAACGTGCTTTTGTTAGTTGACCACCACGAAATTCGTCGATGGCGTGGCGACGATGTGATGGCGGTTCTGGTGGAACAGACCATTCTGAACGGCGATCTAATGAAGGAGGAAATTCAACGAAAGGTTCTCGACGTTGATAAAAAGAATGGCGACTGCCTGTATCAGCCCCTTCATCGTGGTGGTAAACATCTCTGGTAGAATGTGCTTTATGGACACGATGATGCTAATAATTAATTAAGTAAAAACCAGAAAATCATTCAAAGATTATTTTTATTTTAAAATTACTTTTAAAGTCCCAGTTCCATTTATTTTTAATTCTCCATTTGGCATATATTTTGCATCTCCACGACGAAGACTATCAGTTACAGAACCATAACGAGCATGTCCATTCTGGGCAGTAAAATGTCGTTCAGAATCAAAACCTCCACTTCGTCTACCTCCACCCTCATAACTAATAGGTAAATGACGTTCTCCTAAACCATCAGAATAACCATTGGCATAACCACTTCGACGTGAAGCTGATCTACTTCGATATCCTCCTAAAAATATTTTTTTAAATAAAATAAATTCTAAAATTATATACATTTACTTAATCAAATTTATCTACATTTAGTATTTTGATTAATAAAAATTAAAGAAGGGATGAAGTTAGAGAGCACAGAGGAAGTTACTCTTCTCATGCCAATAAATTAGACTGATATAAGTCAGTTAAATCTATTTGAGTCTTAGACTATATAAGAAAATAATTTGTGGGAAGGAACTTTTTAATGGAGGGTTTTTTTTAATTTTTTAATTTTCTTTCTTTTTACCTCCTCCCCCTCCCCATCCTCCTCCTCTTCCACCCCAAGATCCATAATGATAATCATGACCACCACTAGCCATACCACTGCTGTGATAACCACGATGAACACGACGACTTTTATGACGACGCTCCCGACGAACAACACGACGTTCAACTTCTTCTGTTCGTTTCTTTTCTTCAATTCGGTGAACTGTGTGTTTGGTTGTTGGAGCCTTTTTAAATTAATTAGAATTAAAAAAAAAAATAATTAATTCATTTTACCTTAATTACTTCTCTTCTAACAACTTCTCTACGTTGAATTGGTGCTGGAGGTGATACTCTAACTACACTACGTTCCTAAAAAATAATTGTACGTAAATAATTGTAAAAGATTAAGTAATATTTTATAGATTATAATAAATAATAATATTGTGAAAAATTGTGAATGATATGAATAAAAGGAAAATTAAATGTTAATAATAAAAAATAAATTATTAAAGAAGTGCAATAAAGAAATAAAAAAATTTTTTGAGAAAAATGGTTTCAAATTCAAGGAAGAAGGGGATTCAGAGACTTTAGACATTCAACAAAATTAGTGCAGATGTGATCTTTCCAACACCAAATATTTTTGTGTATTTAAAAATGTGCAGTTAATTTCCGTGTTTGTGCTGCTAATTAATTAAAGTGCTCTGTGGTGTGTGCATTTATTCCACCTCAAATTGTTGACGTTTATTTTGATATGAAGAATTATTATTATTTGAAGATAAAATTTTAAGTAATTGTTGTTGTTGTCCTTCTCCAAAATTATTTTTTTTATTTTTATTTCCATTTATTGTAATTAATGTTGAACGAGGTATTAAAGGTGTTGATGTATTAAAACAATTAAATTGCCAATTTGGAGAAGAAATATCCTTTTAATTATTTTAATTTATTTTTAAATATTTATGTATTAAAAAACTAACAGTTAAACAACTTTCAGAAGAAGTTGCAGCAGAAGATTCTAATGAACGAAAATATTGTTGTTGTTGTTGTTTATTATAATCCTATTTATTTTATTTTTTTTCCAAAAACAAATGATATATTTTGTATTTTTAGGAGGGAGATTAAATAAATAAATAATAAAAAGAGAGAGAGAGAAGAAATTAAAATAATTAAAAAGTATTTTATGGAAATAATATTCTAAAGTTTTTACATTTGATTTTAATAAAAATTAATTAATTATAGAATTTTAAAATATATTTTTTAATTTAATTAAAAAAATTAAAATTACCGCTCGAGGTATTGGACGAGCCTGAATTTAAAAAGAAAATAATAAAAATAATTATTTTTAATTTTTTAAAATTTAATTTGCAGCAAAACAAAAAATAGCAAAAGAAAGCAAAAAAATAAATAAAAAATAATAATTTTAAAGAAAAACAAAATTAATTAATTAAAATAAATATGTACATTTTCATTAAAAAAAATATTTATTTGTTGTTTGTTTTTTATTTGATGGACAAGGCAAGAAAGCAAAGGCAAGAAAAAAAGCAAAGCATAAAATTTATAAAAAAATAATAATTTTAAGTATAATCAATCAATCGGCATAATTTGTGGCAGAAAAATTAAAACTAAAATTATTAAATAAATAATAATTTAATTAATTTCTGTTTTATTTTAAATATCCCTTTAATAATTAATTACCTTTTATTTAAAGTATTATATTTATTACTTTTTTCTCCTTCAACTTCTAGAAGTATAACGTCTATGTTCAACAGTTCTTTCAGAATGATAACTTTGTATTTCACCACTATCAGTACTTGAAGGTAATTTCTTTCCTTCTCTTTCTTCATTCATAATTAATTGTTTTCTCTTTCCTTCTTCAGGAATTATTATTTTCTTTTGACTTTTTTCATTAAATTTTCTCCCGTTTCCTTCTAATTTTTGTTTTTGTGTAGAAAATGTGTGTGGAGCAAACTTGGCACAAAGAGGTTCGTGAATTTTTTGATGAGATTTAGCTGCATTCTGAACAACTTCAGCCATTTGGCGAGTATGCCGTGCAGGTACTTGGGGTTTTTCTTGGGGCATTTGATCAGAACTTTGCTAAAAAATTTCTTAGATATTCAAAAAATTATTTTCTCAACTATAATGCCCGAAGGCAAAGCAGGAGGAATATATCTTCTTGCCCTAGCATAACTTGGTGGTGCTGGGCTTGGGGCTGTTGCTCTTTGCATTCTTTCTAAACTTCGTTGAGCTGAAGGAGAACGAGCAGAAGAAGACCCACTTCTAGCGTGTGAAAAAGCGCTTCGACTTCTTTGGTGGTTTGTTTGTTGTTGGCGAGCTTCGAGTAATTTAATACGTCTACGAACTTCTACCCGAGGTAATGGACCTAATTGAACTATTGTAGAGGAATGACGTGGAAGTTGTCGATTATATTGATATTGTGAAGATGATGATGCTCCATTCATATCATCATTTAAATATTCTCTTTCTAGAATATTTAATTTTTATGATTTTAAAGAAGAGAGAGAATTTTAGAAAATAAAAATTACAAATTACCTTCTTTCGATTTCATATCCAATGTATGCCTTCGAAGTCCTCCTCCAGTTTCACGTATTTCCCTTCCTTTTTGAGCTTTTCCCTCCCCTCTACTTGAAACTCGAATAACATTTGGAGCATGAGGCACAAAACCACCAGCAGGTGATTTTCTCACATGAGAGAATTCAGCTCTTGGTCGATGCGAACCATCGGGAGAGGGAAGAATTAAACCCGCAGTTTGTCGTTTAGCTACTTCTTCAAGTGGACCGGTACCTGAAAATATTTTTTGGAATTTTAAACGGCAGTTATTTATTTTAATAATCTGATAAGCAAGATCTATAATTTAGATTATTACAAATTATATTATAAAAACACCCAAATTTAGATAAATTCATTTTACAAATTCTCAATAACATTATTCTTCAAAACATCAACAAATGTTTACCAAACAATTCGTTGTTCTTCTTGTATGCCTTGTCAATTTTGAATGTGTCTACAATGCTAAAATTGCTCAAACAAATAAAGATATTGGTCAAAGGCAGCAAAAGATGGAAACATTTTTTAATCATCAAAAGGATAATTCTAACGACTACAGAAGGTAATAAATATTTTTTCATAAAAGATTTTAAATTCTTAAATTAAGATATATGAAGGGAAATATTCATCAAAAGACTTGGCTGGGAACATTGAATTGGTGGTGGATTTCTATTGGAATTGGAATTTACCTTATAATGTGAGTTGAATTGCCAATTAAAAGACAGAAATTCTGAAATCTCTCTTTTTAAGCACATTTGTAATTTATTTGATCAGTCGTTTCTTCCTCCGAATTAGAAAACGCCAAGAAAAGGAATTGGCATTGCTTGATAAAGTTATTGGCTCTTCATCAGAAGAAGACAAAAAGAAGAAATATGAAGAGGAAGGGAAGAAAAGGAGGGAAGAAGAAGAAAGGAAGAAGAGAGAAGTAGAAATGATGGAAAGAATTAAAAGGAAGAAGAAGGGCCCAACTTCACTTCAAATGGATTCTTCATCTACTCTTGAAGAGAAAGAGGATAACACAGCTATTGAAATGAAAGATGAAGAAATGGAGAAGAGAAAATTTCTTAAGGAATGGGAGGTGAGGCTATTTTAAATCTGTTGGGGGTTTGAGATTAACTATCAATTTAGATAAGAGCAAAGGAATCATTGGAGAAGAGTGTAAAAATCAATGAGGATGATTCAATGAAAACCATGCGTGATGAGGAAAGTCAAATGGTCAGTTCTTTTAAAAATTCTCTAAACCATTTAAAAATTTATTTTAAAAAATTTTCTTTTAATTCTAGAGTTTGGTTGGTAGCGTATTTTCTGATTCTTCACTTGCATCCACCACTCAATCATTCTCATCGACGATTAAAGGAAAAGAAGAAACAAAAGAAGAGATAACTAATCAAAGTATTACTGTAGATGAAAGAAGTTATTCTTCACGTACTGAATCAAATTCTTCAGACGCTTTCTCCAAAAAATGAATAAGAAAAATAAAAGTTGAGAATTCTAATAAATAAATAAAAATTAGTTTGTAATTATATTGTTTATTGTGTTATTCCATCAAAAATATTCCATCTTATATTTTTAAGTGTAAATGATAAAAAATTAAATACCGTTGTTTTGTTTCTTAAAATATTTAATTTTATTAATGGCCCTACTTAGAGATACTATCTTATTATTCAACTTCAAAAAAATTTATATTTTTGAATAATTTTGGTAACCGTCTAAAAACTCATTAAACTTACCATGTCCTCTTATCGGTGATTCAGGTGGAGATTGTTCTGGTGTGAAACGTTTAGTTTCTTTCTTAAAAGTAGGTTCTCTAATTAAAGGTGCCCAACGATGTTCTTCAGCATCTCCACCAGTTTGAATAGAAAGTGGTTGTTGTTGTGTTGTAGAAGCAGTTGGCCATTTATATGGTTGTTCTATTGGTGGTTGCCAACGTCTACCGAGTCTTTGAATTTCTGGTGGATGTTCTGGCTTTTCAATGAAAGATTCTCTTCTCTATACAAAAAAATAAAATATTTTTTTTTGTATTTTAAATAATTAATTTAATTTTCTCTACCTTTAATAAATCAATGTTAAATCTTTCTCTAATTAATCTTTCATCACTTGTGAGGATTTCATTTCTTTCATCAATAGTTAATTCTCGAGAAAGTCTTGAATCTAAAGTAAATGTTCTCCTCCAAGTTCCTCTATTTGTTTGGCCATTTGTTGCAAATTCTGGAGAAGTTAAAGATTCTTCTGCAGAAATTGGACGTGTTTCAAATACTCGAACATTTTTAGAAATTTGTTGATTTTGTTGTTGATAATCATCATAATCAGGTAAAGGATGTGATGGAGGAGAAGGAAAATAATTGGAAGTTGAAGTTGAGGCAGCTCTAATATGATTTTGTTGTTGTTGAAGTTGAAGTTGTAATGCACGGAACTTTAATTTAAAAAATTGTAAATATTAAGCAATAAAGGAAAGGAGTTTATCCATTTTTTAAAATGATTCTTTCATTTTTAAAATGATTCTTCAGAAAAGTATTATTTGGATATTATTTGGCAGATTATTCTGAAGGCAATAAAAACAAAAGTGGAAAGAAATCTCCTCAATCTTTTAAATCAACAAATAATCTCTCTCTACCTGTCTATCCCTTAACTCAGCTTCACGCTGCATTCGAAGGGCTTCTGCTTCTTTCTGCATTTGTTCTTGTCTAAGAAATTCTTCTAATAGTTCTGGATCTCTTAAATTTTTTGGTGGTGGGGGTGTTTGTTTTGGAAGACGACTTTTTGGGTCAGGTGCTGGCCAGTAAATAACTCTTCCTCCACTTTCATCAAACTCTTCTTCCTCAGCATTATTGTAAGGAGATTTTTCATATACTGATGCATGACGCGGAGTCCATCCTTGTGGGGGAGGTGGTGGTGGAACTATTAAAATAATAATATGTAAAAGTAATTAATAGATTTAAATAGGAGTGAAGTTTGTATATTTTTGGAGATTTAAAGATTGTGGTCCAATAAAATATTAAATACCAGGTATTTTCCCTCCATTAGCTGAAGTGTTTGGAATATTATTCCCAACTTCTTCTAATCGAAAGAAGGGTCCATCAAAAGGTACAGCAGGATAACGTCGAGGACTTTGATGTCTTTTATGTATTTCTAAATTTTTTTGCATTTGTTGAATTAAAGCTAAACGTTGTTTATTTAAATCAAAATTAATTTCTCCTCTATCTTCCCAAATTTCTCCGTCAGGTTCAGTGCCGACATGATGAAGAGAATAACTACTACTTCCTATTTGTTGTTGTTGTGGACTTGAAGACGTTTGTGGAGTTTGTTTAAGGCAGGATTTTGTTGGTTGCTGAATGAAAATAAATATTTTAATGAAATCACTCAATAGCCTATAAGTTTATATCGAGTTTAATATTAATTCTTAACAAAAGATAATTTAGCTCTATTAGTTTATTAAAGAATATGGAACTATCAAACATGTAGGGGAAGGGATAGGGGTTTATTACTAATAAGGTTATTAAAAAACAATTTCTTTACCCCAGTAGGTGTTTCAATTCCTCTCCACGGCTGTTGCCCTCCTCCTCCCTGCTCCATCTTTTTTAATTTATTTTTTTGTAAATCTTCTTCTTTAATATTAAAACGCCACTCGCAAATATCAGCTCCGTCTTCGTCTGCAACCAAAAATAAATTGCGACGCCAAACAGGGGATTTATCTTCTTTTTGAAATTGTTGATCGTCAGAGAATATCTTAAAAATTATTTTAAATAATCTTTAAAAGAAAAATTAATTTTTTAAATTTAATCTTTGGGGAAAGGGTAACACTATTGTCAGTCCTTTTCTAACCTTTTCTCTCTCGATTTCACCCATTTTATTTTCATCATCCCCATAAGGTAAATATTCTAAATATTTAATTGTTTTTGTTTTTAATTCTTCTTTTATTTTATCTTTCCAATAAATTTTATTAGAATCCCCCATTTGTTTAATTTTTGCTGATTTTGGGATTAATTTTGGAATATTTAAACGATCATCTTCAGAAAAGAAATAAGAACAAGTACTTGAAGATTTTATTATATTTTGATTATTTAAATGAATTTGGGTAGAATTGACCGAAAGAGAAGGTTGGACAGAACGAATGATAAAAGGAAGTAAAGGCATATATTTATTTAAAAAATATAAAAATAAAGAGAGAGAAAGGATGATTTATTCGAAATAAAGGATAAGGAAATGAATCAGAAAATAATTCTCACAAGGAAGAAAAGGTGGATTTTATTATTATTTGGAAGAATTGTTTGTGTTAAAAGAGAAGAATAAAAAAAATAATATCCTCATATATAGTTGACTCTGGTTAGAGTTAGTAGGGGGCTAATATCCGGAGGAGCCCTTGGTTAAACTAAACTAAATCTTTCTGGACTTAATAAAAAGGATTTATCTCCCTCTTACTAAAATCAGTTTCTTTCAGATTTCGACTAGACTAATTGAAAATATTTCTTCAAGAATAATTAAAGAGATCGTTTTATAAATATAAAAATGAATCAATTAAGTAAAAAATAAATAAATCTGTCTATAATATTTTTGTTTGTTTTGGTTTGTACAGGATGGCCATTATTTTGTAAATAAAAAAAAAGAGATGAATTTAACTAAAAAATATATTCCTTGTTTGGTTAATCTAAATATATTGAGAGAAGAATATTTTACTATAAAAATATAAAAAAAGAGAGAGATTTGTTTGTTATTTATTTTTGTTTAGATAAATCTTAAAGGCTTTTTTAGATAAATTTTTGTAAAAAAGTACTTTTATTTGAAAAAAAAAGAAAAAAAATTATTTAATTCAAAACTTAAAAATATATTCTCCGATTGAATAAAAAATAAAGAAAAACTTACAGAAATACTACTTGTTTCACTTTGTTTTTCAGATGAACAGGCAGTAAAGTTTTCGAATGAATATGGTAGGCCAGTAGAAAGTAAAAATTGGGAAGAAGGTGGTGATGGTGATGGAAAAGGAGGAGATAACTAAAAATATTTAAAAAAAAATACAAAAGGGTTTTTAAATTAAAAATATTTTAAATTTTTATATTTTTAATAAAATTTAATTAAATAACCCGCAAAGATTAAAACTTGGTTAAAAAAAGATGAAGAGAGTGATTAAAAAAGTAAAATATGATATACCGTATTTCTTCTAATAGAACGACAGTCGTTCTATTTTTCAACCCCTCAAAATTTGTCGTTGTATTAGAGACTGTCGTTCAAATAGAGACCGTCGTTTTATTTTTCAACCCATTTTTATAAAATATTTCAACAGAAATCCAAAAAAAAATTTACATTTTCTTATTTTCCCAAAGTTCCGAGACCAAGAAAAGTCTTGAGAGAATACTCAAGACCAAGAGTCTCGCACAGCTCTATTAAATTTGTAAAAATGAAATTATATATTCTCTTGCCAATCTTCTCTTGCCAATACAGTCAATTACTCAAGACGACTATTTTTAATCAATGACTTATAGTCTTGTGGGTACAAGTCATAGGTTGCTCTTCTTAACGCCAACTACATTAATGTCTGAATCATAAGACATTGTTAAATTGCTATTTGAAAGTCAAATTAACGGAAAATCGGAAATTATACCGAAAAATAAGGGTGTCGTTATATTAGAGACTGTCGCTCTAATAGAGACCGTCGTTCAAATAGAGACGTCGTTCTATTAGAAGAAATACGGTATATGCGGAATGATTTAATATAAACAGATTTCACTTACTCAACTAATAGTGTGAAATAAAGGTCCAAAATAATTAAAAAACTAATTGAAGTCCTAATTTAATATATTTCCTAGATATTTTTAAAAATTGGTATATATAACAAAAATATAAAATATACAAACAGGAAAAGTCTTTTTTTTACTTTTCCAAGTCAAACCAATTGAGAGTTAAAAGACAAAAGAAAATAAAAAGAAGAGGGGATATCGTCTATAACGTTCTCAGTTTTACTTTAAAAAGTGTAAACGATTTGGCTAAAAATAAAAGAAAAATTACAAGAAAAAAATAAAATAAAAGAAGCTTTTCTTGTTTCTATTCTCTTCTTTTAATTTTTTTTTTGCGCAGAAAAATCGAAATGAGGAAAAAAAAAGATTTTTAGCTAAAGTGAGGAAAAAGAAGATTTTACTTCTTATGTTCGTTTATATGTTTTTGTAAAAATAGAAATAGAGAAGAGAGAAATAAATATTTTATTTAATCATTTTATAAAAGTTTTAACCCAAAAGATCAAATAGAAATGTTGATATATTTCAAAGTTAAAATAACTTTAATTTTTAAAGAAATTTTTAACAAAACAATTAAAACAGTTTTCATTTTAATTTTTTTTATATTTTTTTCAAATTTATAAAATTGTAAAAAAGAATTTTCTTTACCTTTTCATTTGTCTGTTTAGCATTTAAATTAATTCCACCATCTTTTTCTTTATTTTCTTTTTCATTTAATTCTTTAACAAACTGTAAAATTTTGTCTTTTAATTTAAAAAATAATTAAAATTTACATTAATTTTCTCAGCCGTTTGTTCAGTAATTGCTTCATGTAATTCACTCAACGATTTACTTCGATGAAAGGAAGACTATTTGACGACGAAAATAAGGCATAACAAAATTTTAGAAATTTTTGTAAAAAATTTTAGAAATTTCCAAAAAATTAATTAAATTAATTTCCTTCACCAATTATTTGTTTTTAAAAAATAAAAAAAGCAAAGCAAATAAAGCAAAATAAATTATAATTTTAATAAAATTCTGAAACCAACCTTTTGAAGATTATCAATATTCTTTTAAAAAATAAATTATTTAAAATAATTATTTTAAAAGAAAAACTAACATTACGCAATCGATCCAATTCACGTAAAGAATCGTCATCTACCTTTTATTTTTAAATAAATATTATTTTTATTTATTGAAGTTAAAGTAATTTGGAGAGATGTTTATTTGGGGGGAAAGGAATTAAAAATTAATCCAAATTTTAAAAATCCAATTAGAAATTCTTAAAAAAATTTTTAGAAGAAAGTGATAGATAAATCTTAATATTTATTTAAATTTATTTTTACTTTCGGTGGATGTGCTAATTCCCAAGGTTTTCCATCTCTATTCTTCAAAAATTTATCCAAATCTTTATCTCTATCTGTAGCATCTCCAAGTTTTCCTTTTGGTCGAATACGTAATTGATCTAAAGCCTCCAAATCAAGAAAAGAACGTTTGCCGTGTAATGAAGGAAAATCATCAATTAAATGACGACGAGCATAATCACGAATTGCATGGGCTAATTTAAATTAATTAAATTTAAAAGAAAAATTTATAGATTAATTTAATTGAGATAAAAATTTAAAAAATAATTAGTTTATAAAATAGTTTTTTTAATTTATTTTTAAATCTTAGAATTTTATAGTTCTTAAAAAAATTAAGAGAAAATCTTTTTATTATTTAATTATTGTAATGATTTTTAATAAAATATTAATTAATTAAAAAATATTTTTAAAATAAACTTGCCAGGTATGTGTGCATGTGAAGCAACTCTTGGATCTATAATTTGCATTCTAAAATGTTCAGCTGCTCGTTCAGCCCTATAATCAGCAGCATCTGTTAATTTTGAAGATAAATCTTGAAGACTAGAACCAATTTGAACATCTGTCCCCTTAAAATTAAAAATAAATTAAAAATAAAAAAGAAATAAATTAACAGGTTTTTCAGGTATTTTATAATGTGGAGTAACAATTCTAATTGCTGCTTGTTCTGTTTGAGCACGAAAAGCGTCAGAGCCAGCCTAATATTATTCAAATAAATATTTAAATATTTTATTTTTTTAATTAATAAAATATTTTTAAGATATTTTAATATCATTCAACAAAAAATCTTTGACTTTTCTCAATCTTTTGAAAAAATCTTAAATGAAATTATATTTAATTACTTAATTTTATTAATCAAAATAATATTTTTTTATTTAAAAATTTAATTTCCAAAATTATTGATTAATTTAAAGCACTTACCATGTCCAATGTAGCGTTTGTCTGAAAAAATAAAAAAAATATCTAATTTGTATGGTTTTTTCTTTAAATTAATTGATGGATGGGGGGTAATTTTACTTACTTTTTTATTTAATTTAATTAAAGAAATTGTCTAAAAAAATTTTAAAAAAATAAAAAATTCTCAACAAAAATATTTTAAACTTACATGACGAATTTGCTCCATATCACGTAAACTTTCTTCATGTTGTTGCTAAAATTATTTGGGAAATTTATAATGTTGTAATGATAAAAAATAAATAAAAATAAAGAGATAATTAATTACTTATGATTTTCTGACTAACCGTAGCTAGGCCTCTTTCCTCCCTTTGGGACTGTTCATAATAACGAGCCTGATGGGCTGAAGCCATAATTTTAATTAAAACTTAAATATAGAGGAAAATATTAAAATAATTTAAAAAATATTTTAAAAGATTTTATAAGTACTAATGATAATAATGAAAATGATAATAAAAAAAAATACTAAATGAATTTAGTTAAATATTAAGTTTAAAATAATAAACTGAATAATAAAAATTTTTAAATATTATTTTATGAGTGTTTAAATTATTTTAATTAAACAAAAAAAAATTAAATAAATTATTTTATTATTTAAAATGAACGTCTAGAATAAAAACAAAATAAATTAATTAATTTTTTGATTTAAAAGAAAGGTGTGCATAAATGGACATATAAATAAATATTATTATTATTTGGGGGAAGTACCAGTCTATATAAAATATTGACCCATTTCTTCATCGAGACTGATTTGTGAAAATGAAAGATTGATTCGCGGCTGGTTTAGGGAAAATGAGCGGCCTTGGATAAAAGAAAAAATTTTATTTTTGTAAATGGAGAACTCACAGATGCAAATAAATAAAAATATATACTCATTTAATAGTTGAGACTTTTTCGCGTTTGTGAAAAAGATAAATAAAAAGCTGACCTTGAAGACGCTGGAAGGATTTTGGAGGATTTCTAAACTCTCTGAAACACGAAAGAATAGTCAGCGGTTAATTAATGGAATTAAAAGTGAGAAAATAAAGAATTAATATATTCAAAGGATTTTAGTAAATTTAAAAAAAATTAAGAATTTTTCTTAATCTCTTCATTATTCGTTTTAATTTTTCATTTCATTTCATGTTCATTAAATGTTTTTAAATAAATAAAAAATGTTCTTAAATAAAGATAAATCAGAGAATAAATGAATAATTCATTTATTTAATGATTTCTTTTGAAATTTATTTTTATTTACTCATTAACATACAAAGAAATGTAAAAAATTAAAGTTATTATTTACATACTATCAAAATTTATAAAAAAGGTAAAAGGATTAAAAAGAAAAATTAAAAAGATTTTTAAAAAATAATGTAAAAGTTTGAGGAAAATAATGGACAGTTTGATTTTGAGTAAAGAAGAGAAAAGAAAAGGAATGTGTTTGTAAGGGGAATAATTAAGAGAGATGCGCGAGCGGACCGCTGAAGAAACATTAAAAAAGAATAAATATATTTACCCTTTCTTCTTTTTTTTTTTTAATTTATTTTTTTTTCTGACAGTGGTTGAATATATTTATTTATTTTATAAGAAGAAAAAAGACCAGTTTGGCTACTAACTGCGTTTAGTGATCAACCAGCTGTTGAGTTACTACTTTTTAATTTGATATGCGTTGGGACATTATAATAGAAAGAGAA
>ABLG01001058.1:0-10838 GCA_000172435.1 Meloidogyne hapla | reverse complement strand
CATCACGTAAACATAAATTTAATGGTTGTTCATCATCATTATTATTATTATTTTCTTCTTCTTTTTCATTTATTAAATTTTCTTCTTTCTGTTCATTTAAATTATTATCATCCAAAATTGAAATTAAAGAAGGTCTTTCAAGTAATGAAGCCATTTCTTTATGTTTTTCTTTTAATGATAAATTATTATTTAAATTAATTGTTGTTGTAGGTATTTGTTGTTCTAATACACTACGAAGTATTGGCATATCTTTTAAATAAATTTTTTAAAAAATATTTAAATCAAATTTTGTTAATCGTTAATATTTAAATAAAACAAAAAAAAAATATTTTTTTTAAATTAAACTAAAAAAATTCAAAAATTACCTTGTTTTTTAATTAATTGTTTTTGTTGTTTATTATTTATTTTTTCAATTTCTTCTTTTTTATTTTTTTCATTAATTTCTATTTTTAAATTATTATTTAATTCCTTTTTATTATTTTCTTCTTCATTTTCTATAATTTTACGTTTTCTATTATTTTCAATTAATTTATTTGGATTTTCTATTAAATTTAATTTTTCTTCATTTAAATTTAATGAAAAAAGTTCTGAAGGAATATTTTTACAAGTATTGGCATTTAAAAATTGTGAATAAAGTTCTTTACAATTTTTGAGACGTTCAAAGACTGATGCTAAATTTTGACGAATCTAAGAGGAAATGTTTTTCAATTTAATTTTTATTTATTTTAATTTACCAATAAATCAGTTCTCAATAAAGCAGGTCCAAATTGACAAACAACAGGTGTTGGTTGTTGTTCAGGTCCAAAAACACCCAAAGAATAATTTAATAATTTACAAAATTTTTCTCTAATTCTTCTACAAACAGCTTGTCCCAATTGATCTGATTGTTCATCCCAAGCATTTAAAGTATTTGTTGTCATTCCATTTGAAGTTGTTGCTGTATTTGTACCTCCAGAAGCACATTCACCTGCACCCTCTAATCGACAAAGACAAATAGCTGCACAAATAGCTAATTGTTTATCTGTTAGAGCTAATTCTATTGGTGGATGAGCTTCTCTAAATTTTAATAAAAAAATTTTATTTAAAAATATTTATACCTCTATTTAACATACTTCTCTAAAAGAGACTGTACGTTAAATAGAGGTTTTGATTAAAAATATAGGGAATATACATAGAAGAGAATATATAAAATTGAGAGAACATAAAATGGATGTAATATATAAAATAGAGGTTTAATGTATTGCCCATAAAATTTCAATTAAATTTTTTACCTTATTCTAATTATAAATTCAACTGTACATTCACGTAGAGCAGAAAATGAAGAAGTTGGAAGAAGTAAAGCTAATGGAATATTAGCCAAATCAAAAAGTTTATCATTATTATTTGAAAATAAACGAAGTGAACAAAAACGAAGAAGAAGGACGGGAAATAAAGATTCCTTTAATTTAAATTTTTTTTTAAATAATTTTAATTTATTTACCTTTAAAACTTGTGCTTGATCATCTATTCTTAATAATCTAAAACCTCCAATATTTTCAGCAAAACGAACAACAGATTTTGCTAATAAACATAATTTATTTATATCTATTATTTTTTCTTCTTCATTTTTTTCTTCTTTTTTATTTTTTAAAATATTTTTTAAATCATTTTCTAATTCTTTCCATCCTTTTTCTAATTTTTCTAAAAGACGTTCTTCATCATTTAATTCAAAAGATAAATGTTCCAAAATTGAACGAACAGAATCTCTTCTCATTTCTTCTCGTAACTTTTCTTTTTCTCTTTTAGGGACACGACCATAACGAACACCTTAAAAAATTGAAATTTTTTTGTAAAAATTATTTTCTTTAATTTAATTTTTATTAAAAAATTTAATTTTTCTAAATATTATTTATTTTTTCCTTTACTTTTTCATTTTTTATCTTCCCCTAAATTTATTTTTCAATTCCGTCCAAATTCTGTTCTGCGCACAAAAGCGTTGAACTCCAAATAAAACGACCTTGGCCGATTGATAGAAAATATGAAAGGAAGAGTAGGTCGTTAGAAAGAGGATTTTTAAGAGAAATAAAATTATGAGAAGAGATTGTCGAGGCCATAGTCATTTTTCGATCATAAAAATGAGGAAAAAATAAAACGGAAAGGAAAGAAAAATTTTTTTAAGTGTGAGGCAAATTTTTAGGAAAGAAAATAGAAAAAATAAAGGATTGAAGGCCAACCAAAATTGGGAGGAAAAAAATGAGGTGTGAAAAGAGTGGGGCAGCTGGTGGAATTATTGATGCTCTTTTACAAAAATACAATATATGTTATGATTATTATAATACACAATACACATAAAATATTCTAAAAATTCAAAAATAACAAAGAATTATTTAAATGAAAAGGGTAAAGAATAAATATAAAAAAAAAGGAATTAAATGAAAGTTAAGTGGAAGATTATTATTTTCAAGGATATATTAGAATTATGAAAGATAGTATAGTTAATATAAAAGATTTAGTTGAAGTTAGATATAAAGAAAGAGTTATACTAATATTACCATTGTAGAATCTAGAGGATTTTCAGAAGAATTAAAAAACTTTAAAAAAAAATAATTAAAAATTTCATTTACCGTCTTTAGACATTCCCGCCTCTATACATTTTCTCCATCTACATTCTTGACATCGATTACGATTTGCACGAACAATTTGACATTTTTGACTTTGAGTACAAGGTCTGTAATCAATTTTGTTTTGTAAAGAACGTCGAAAGAATCCCTTTAAAAATATTTATTTTTTTAATTATTAAATAAATTATTCTCTTTATTTAAATTTTTTCTAATTTTTAATATTTTTTTCTATTTTTGTTTAAAATTTAAAAATCCCTCTATTTTTTTCTACTGTTCCCAATTTTGAGTAAAATAAGAGATTTTCCTTTCTCTTTTTAAAATAAATGACCTACTTTTACTAATTGTTTGAAGAGAAAGTAAAATAAAAAAAAGTAGGTCCTGGGTATATATTGAAGATATTGAATGACCCGATTTTTAAGAAGGAACATTTACTAATATTTCTTTAAAAGAGAAGTATTTGACCTAATACTTCTTTAATGGAAAGTGGAAAAGAAAAGAATTTTAGATGAACGCGACTTGTCTATAGGTCAAATATTTATTTTAATATTTTAAATAATTTTGGGGGAAATGGTGCAAAAGTAGGGCACCAGAAAATAATTATAGAATGTGCCGTTGATTAAAAAATTAGGTCGACATATTTGGAAGAGCCGGATATTGAAAAAAAACTTTCCAAAAATATTAATTTTTTGAAAAACAAAAAGTGAAAAAAATAATTAAAATTTTTTTTTATTATTTTGGAAATATCTTTGATGACCAGGGACATTGACTTCGGAAAACTGGTAGTAGTGACTAAATATTATAGAATATAATTAAAGATTACAAGGAGCTAGCTTATTTATTTATCTCAAATTAAAAAATATATTAAAATTAAATAATTTCTAAAAAAATCTCAAAATACCTACCTTACAACCTTCACAAGAAAATATTCCATAATGAAAACCGCTGGCTCGATCAGAGCATACCTTACACAAAAGTACTTCCTCACAAGCAGTAATACTACCATAATCTGTATTTGTCTGATTGTTATTACCTCCTAAAAATTAAAAATAAATAAAAATGTTGGTAAAAAATTAGAAATTTTCAAAATTAAGTCAAATCTAATTTTAATTAATCATTTTTTAAAAACAATTTTCCAAAAATTCTTTAATTTTAATCATTCAGATAAAATAATTAAAGATATCTTTGCGAAATTAAAAATTAATGTTATAATATTGTGGGTTTTTTAAATTAATTTCCATTTTATTAAAATTTTATAATAATTTAGTTTTTCCCTTTTTTCAATTTATTTTTCAAATACAATCAAAGACTATACTACTATGTTCATCCTTTTAATGCTCTCAATTGCTTCACGCGCCCCAGTCTATTTTATTTTTATTTGGTCCGATTTAAAAGCTCTTTTCTCTTTTTTTCTCCAAAATTTTGTGTATATCCTTATATAAATATATTCTCTTTTTTTATTCCAATTTTCTATTCATTCTCCTACTTTCTCCCATTTATTTTTTTTCACAATCCTCCCCCCCCCCCCTTCCCCACACTCTAATTCCAATTTTCTCCGGTTCTATTCATTGGGTAGAAAAATAAAATGACAGTCATTGGTGCGCGGGCATAAAACACACTCAAAACAGTCTCACACACGCAGAGAAATTAAAATCCAGTTTTTCAATCCCCAAAAGAAGCGGAGATTGAATGAGGGGAAAATAGACAAAATCGACCTACCGACCAGATTTTTAGGTAAAAAAAGTGGAGAGGAATATTTTTAGGGGTGAGAAAATGGAAAAAGAGAGAAAGTAAAGAGGAGTGTGTGAGAAGCTATTTTGGAGAGAAAAACTGCGACTGGAATTTTTACTTATGGATCATCA
This sequence comes from Meloidogyne hapla, assembly GCA_000172435.1. Taxonomy (NCBI): domain Eukaryota; kingdom Metazoa; phylum Nematoda; class Chromadorea; order Rhabditida; family Meloidogynidae; genus Meloidogyne; species Meloidogyne hapla. The sequence continues at coordinate 6,379 of ABLG01001058.1, read as the reverse complement.
AATTATATATCCTATATTAATATTAGCACGCTTTTGAATGAAAGTGAAAAAAAATTTTTGGGAGAAGAGAACAAACAAAGCCTGAAGGCAAATAAGATGCGACATTGTAAGGACAACACGAGGTTTTTATTTTATAGATTATTTACAAAAAAGTCAAAATTTAAAGGAGAAAATCGAGGAAATTTTTAAAATTAGAGAGATTTAAAAAAAAAACATTAAAAGAATTATTTAAAAAATATATATGTGCATATTTTGTTTTATTTCTTATAGGAGAAAATTTTATATTATCTTAAAAAAATTCTGTGACCAAAAAATGCTTGGCGCCAGACTGAAGGCGCCGAAATGTTCATATAAAGCGTAAACCTTTAGGATTGAAAAGAAATTTTGGCGCTGACAACTTGGCGCTATCTTAACCCATAACTTTTGGCATACTTACATAATTAACAAATATTATATTATTCGAAAAACAAAAATATGGGAATTATTTCTTTATGGATCGTAAAGAAACCCTAATATTTATTTAGGTATTTATTTACCTTCAATATTTGTCTGAACAATATTTCCATTAATTTCTGTTGTTTCTCCTTTTGTTTGTTGTTGTTGTAATAATTTAATTAATGCTTGTCCTAAAAGTTCATCAGCACTTGTTGAAGGCTTTGGTACAAAATTTTTTTGTAGAGAAGAAGAACGTTGTTGTTGGTGGGATATTTGTTGTTGGTGCTTAAAATTAAAATAAAATAAAAATATTTTTTTAATCTGTCAAGTAAATTAAAAGACACATTAAATTTTTCTTTTTTTTTTAATTAATCAGAATTATGATTATCAAAGATCAAATATTGTAAAAATATTTAAAAACAATTTTAATTTTACTTTTAAGTCATTTTTTGATTCTATTTTTTGTAAAATTTGTTGTTTTGCTTCTAATTGACGTTGTTGATATTGCACAGATTCTTCAGATAAAAAATAAGGGATAGAAGTTTTATTTGAATTTATTTCAGAATTTTGTATTGAATTAACTAATTTAAAAGCAGAAGTTGGAATTCCACCAAAATTTGTTGAATTAATTTGCTTAAAAAGAATTTTTTTTTTAAATATTTTAAAATAATTATTTTAAAAATAATTATTGTTATATATTAAATTATTAATTCTCATCAACAAAAAATAGAAACGTGTATTTTTAAAATAAATTTTCTAATCTCATTTCTATTTATTAAAATTCCCTTATATCTTCCCAAATTTTCGATTATTTTATTTATTTAATAAAATAATTATTTTTAAATAAATAATTATTATTATTTGTATTATTAACATTATTTGCCAATTGAGAGGCTTTAGCTGTTTCAGAAGCTTTTATTCTTTCCAACATTTGTTGAAAAGTAGCTAAAGCAACTAGATGATCAAATTGTTGAGGATATTGTTGTTGTTGTGAAGGTATTGATTGAACAAAAATTTGTTGATTTTGAGGAATTGAATTATTTAATGAAGAAGGAGAAGAAAAAGAGGGAATTGAAGATGATGTTAATGATGATGGACTTGCTAATGAAGGTTCGAAAACACGTAAAGGTGTGCCAGAGGGAGGAGGAGGGGCATGGCGAATAATTAATTGTTGTTGTTGTTGGGGTGGCTAAAAAATTGAAAAATTAATTTAAAAGAATTTATTTATTTATTTATTTACTCTAATAATATTATTATTATTATTGTTGTAAGGAGAAGAAGAAGACGAAGATGATGTTCCTCTTAAATTTTCAGGAATATTTTGAAGAACATTTTGTTGTTGAGAATTAATAATTGTAGTTGTATTTGTAGATGTTGGAGATAATAATGTTGGTCTAAGCCAAGCATTTAAAACATTTGTTGTTGTTGTTGTAAATCCATTTATTTTTTTAGAAATAATTTTCTAAATATTTTTAAAAAAATTAAAATAATTTATATAAATATTATTTATTCATTTTTGTTTAGAAATTAAAATTTATTTTAAAATCCTCTCGTTAGTCTTTGAATAATTTAAAGAAAAGAAGAAATATTAAATGTAATATTTGTAACAGAAACGAATTTTTCAAATAAAATAAATAAATTTTAATTAAAAAGAAATGTTAAGTTTTAAATAAAATAGAGAATAAAATATATTTTAAATAAATGCTTAATAATTATCGAATTAATAAAAAAAATTAATATTTTATGGAAATTTAAAAAAAATCGCAACTCTAATAAATTAAATAAACTAAAAGTGATCTTAATTCCAAAAATAAGCCAAATTTTCTCAAAAAATAAGCCAAATTTATTTATTTTGTTTAAACAATTGCTAAAAGAGAGAGAAAAATTAAAAAAGGATTTTTATAAAATAAAAGAGAGAAATTTAAATAAAATAAAAAGTAATGACACAAATAAAATATAAATTAGGTACAGAAAGGTATAGAAATTTCAAACCACAAAATGTCAATTATTTACCCATTTGACAGGTAAAGGAGAGAAGGAATTGAGAAATTTTGTGGATCATAACTAAATTGTGTTTAAAGAAAATTAAATAGATTTTATGTAAAATTAAAAAAAAATTTTTTTTGAAATATTTATTGTTAGACAAGAGGATAATAGCTAAACTGAGAGAAAAAGGAAATTCTCTCAATTTAATTAAAGTATATTTAATTATAGTAATTTCAGTGAAATGTCCCAAAAATTAAAAATTTTTTCATTCAAATTAACTTTCAGGAAAAACCTGATTTTAGTTTTTTGAAAAGATTTTAGAAAGGAATTGGAGGAAAATGAAAAGAGGATTTTATTTGTGTGTGTGTATAGGAGGGCAATCAGAAACACCCCCTCCTTTTATAAAATTGGTATATATTCTATTTTCTATCACGTTTGCGCGCATTTTCCTCCTCAATTTCTTCAACAATTTCTGCCATCAAAAGTGGGCTGTTTCCGTGATTATTTGGAAAAAAAGAATGCGCGGAATACTAAAAAGTTGAGGAGAAGACGAAAAAAAATTTTAGGAAAAAGAAAAGGGGAAAGGGTCGACATTGTCGTAGACTTACTTTTCTTCCCTTTCATTAATCTATCAATCCATCCACCCATGCTCCGCCCATTTTTTTTATATGAATCCGCCTTTCTCTTTTGCAAATGCTAAGTGGCGCGCGAATCAGCCAGCAACGGCAACAAAATGATCGCAGACCAAATTTGGATAGAAAAGGAGGTCTTTCTCTCTTTCCCTCTCTCATACCCCAACTAGTTAATTCTTTTCAATAATATTAAGGGATATGAATAGTGGATTTTGGGGGATTCGAAGTAAAAGATTTTTAGTTAGGTATAAATGAGTGAGAGAAGGGCCGCCGGAGGGGTAGAAAAAAATAAAATAAAAAGGAGAGAAGGTCCGCCTTTATTGAATAAATTGGGTCAGGGCTGTGGAGAGAGAGAGAATTTGAGAGATTGAGAGAAAGAAGAAAATCTATTTGGAAAGGGAAGGGAAAAGTGAAAGGATTTTGAAAGACATAATAATCATTTAGTATTTTAATTATTTTATGCCAAAAATCTAATGAAATTATGACCTAGCTTTTCTTAAATTTTGCTTTCGAAATTTTTAAAAAAATTAAAGGGCATTTATTTAAATTATGTTTAAAGTACATAATAAAATAAATTAATATTTTTTTTTGAATTAATAAAAGTTTAATCTTTTAAATAATTTTTAAAATTCAAAAATAAAAATAATTAGTTAAATAAATAGAAGAAATTAATATTTAAAAAAATACATAAATCTCTAAATTATTTCTTTTTTTTTCAACCCTTTATTTGTGATTTACCTGGAATATTGAGCAAAATTAAATAAAAACTATCTAAATTATATTTAAATGTCAGACTATCAAATGAAAATAAAACTTTCTTTTTCTAATCCTCAACATTGAATGAAATTTTTTCCTCTTAAGAGTTAATAAAAAATATTTAAATTTTTTTATATTTTTGCCATTATTTAAAAATCAAAGTAATTGCCAACAAAATTATATATTTAATCGATTTACAGCAATTGCGAATATTTAGATTAAAAAATAGGGAAGAGCCATTTAAAATAAAATATAAATTTTGTATAACAAAAAAAGAAGAGCGACATATTTTTTGAAGGCCATTTTTAAGAGTTAAAATGACTGTCAAGAAAGTTAGTTCACAAAAATTGCAAAAAAAGTTTTTGGAAGTTTTTTAATCTTTTTTTAGATTTAAAAAAAATATTTAACTAAAAAAAGAATGATTTACATAAATAAAGAGACTAAATATTAGAAAATGTATTATAAGGGTTAAAGCCTTGAAATTTTATTTTTAGTTAATCTCTCTTAATTATTTTTAAAATATTCTTCAAAATTGAAAAGAAATTTTTTTATTATAAAAGATTAGATAATTAAAAATATCATCATAACATTCTGAGTTTTAATTTAATTTTTTCTGTAAGAATATCCAAAATAAATAAAAAAATAAAAATTCTGAATTTATTTAAAAAAAGTTTTATTTTTAAAATTAATATTTAATCTTTTTAAAAATATTTTTTTATTTATTTATTCTTTCTATTTTGGCCTAAAATTTAAATAAAAAATTTTCAAAATTAATTTAAACATTAATTCGATTTGACTTTAATTTTTATATATTTATTTAATTTTGGAAAAGAAATTTTTAAGAAAAACTTTTAATCATTTTATCATTAATTGAACAAATTTAATGTACTCCAAAATAAAATAAAAAAGAGAGAAAATTGTTACAAATTTGCAAAAAAAAATAAAAATAATTTTTAATTTAAAATATTTTTTAGAGAAAATTTTGATTAAATAAAATTAGAAGGTTTGATTTTTTAAATAGAGTTCAAAATAGAAAAATGTATTTTTGATAGAATTAACCTAAAATGATATTAAATAATTAAAAGATTAAAAAAATTTATTTTGATATATAAAATTTTTTAATTTATTGGACAATTAATTCTTTCAAAAATAATTTAAAATTAACATTTCTTTTTAACATTCACTTTTTTAAGATTTTTTCGTCAAAATATTCGTTTTTACGTCTTTACTAAAATTATTGGGTCAAAAATATTTTTTCATTTAAAAATACTTTCAAATAAAATAAATAATTTTGCGCACATTGCCCGCCAAATGTTAGAAAAATGGCGCCAATTTTTAAAGGCCATCTTTTTATAAAACGACAGATATTCGGCCACACAAAAAAATATTTTTTTATTTTTATTTTTCGAGGCCATCAGGTCAATGTCATGAAAAGGACCACACAAAAAAACATTAAAAACATATAAATACAAATAAATATATTTTATCCCATTAATGTTTTTAAGGCAACTATTAAATAAATAATATTAAAAAAATAACTAAATATTTATTATAATTCATTCAAAAATATCTGAGTAAAAAGAAAAGTTAATTTATATACATAAATTGTATTAATAATTAAATATTTAAAAAACAATTGCGAAAATTATATGTTTAATAATATCACAGAAAATCTCCCTACGAGACATTTAAAAGAGGGATCGAAAAAATATTTCCCTATGATTTCAGAAAAAAAGGAATGTTTAAAAATATTTAAAAATGTAATAATTTTTAAATCCTCAAATATTTTTGAATTTTTATTTCACTGATTTTTTTTTCACATTTTTTAAATATATAACTTGTTGAGAGAAAAAATAAAAAGATGACTCTAATTTTTAGATAAAAAAAAATAAATATAAATAATCATCTTTACAATTAATTTATTTATATAAAAATAATTAATGTGTTTTTGTTGAATGTTTATGAGCTAATTTTTTTATTTAATTAAATAAAATAAATATTTTCAAGACTTTTTCTTTTTTAAATATTTTTTTGTCCAGAAATGGGCTTTTCTTTCTTTTTAATAAAAGAGAAAAGCCCTCTTCAATCACAACACCACCATGAAAGATAGCGCAATTTTCGCGCACTATTCATCCGTTTTGTTACAAGTTTTTCTTTTTATTTTTAGTAATTTCCCTTTATTTTTAAGGTCCCGGAATTTGTCGCTCATCTCAAACTAGTACTAAATATTTAAATATATCTTTAGAATAATAAGAAAAAAAAACAAGGAAGGCGGCCAAAAACCTGTGCACTATTCTTTAGAAGCTTTTCCTAAAAAGGAAAAAAAATGTTCGCGAATATGCTCAATCAGAGCAATAGAAACAAAAATAAATAATAGAAAAATGTCCAATATATTTAGTTATTTAGAAATAAAAAAAAATAAAATTTAGTAAGTAAAATTTTAAAGATTACTGTAGTTATCATTTATAAACAATTAAAATAATCTGTCTCTGGCATTTTGTATTTATTTTTCTAAATGTTATAGGCAGAAAAAAAATAAACGAGAGAGCATTAGATATCCAATAGTTGGG
>ABLG01001060.1:0-26365 GCA_000172435.1 Meloidogyne hapla | reverse complement strand
AATATTAAAATACATATTACTGTAGAATAATAAAAATTTCTGTGAATTAAAATAATTAATTTAAAGTGATGTTAATCTACGTACTGGATCTATACAACAACCAAGTTGGAGTTTAGAATCTTCTCTTGCAGAAATTGCCTCTCTTCAATTGGAATTTCGTGATTTAGCTAGACTTGTTGATAATGATCCATATGAAGTGTTATTTTTTCTATTTTTATTTTTAAAAAATAAAATATAATTTAGACATTATCTTTTCGTGTCTCTGAACATATTCATAACCAACCTTGTAATAAACAATTTGGTTTATGTCCAATGTTTATTTCCCCAACTGATGGACTTTTTCGAGAACCTGGCACTTTAACTTTTGGTGCTAGAGCTGATTCGTATTATGAATATTTATTAAAACAATGGTTACAAACTGGGAAAACAATTGATTGGTTAGAGAAAGATTATAGAAAAGCAATGGATTCTATGCAAAATAAATTGTGGAAGGGAACTGTTTCTGGAAAATTATTTTTTGTTGGTTTGTATTTAAATATTGAACAGTTTGTTTATTTTCTTTTAATTTTTAGGAGAACAAACAACAGAATCTACAAATTCTTTAATTAAATTTTCTCCAAAAATGGACCATTTAGTTTGTTTTCTTGCCGGTACTTTAGCACTTGGTACTCAGCATGGAATGCCTTCCGTACATTTGGAAATTGCAAAAAATCTTTCACGTACATGTCAAGCAATGTATGAGAATCCAACAGGATTAGGACCAGAAATTGTTTGGTTTAATATTGTTGAGAATGATGAAAACAAAAAAACCGCTAATAATGATGGTTAGGGGTTTTTTAAAACAAATGAAATTTACGGGTTTTAGGCTTACAAACTGGGTCAAATCTTGAACTTTTTTATCTATTTATTGGGAATTCTTATTTATCTTGAATTTTTTGAGCCATTTTTTATATTAATTTAATTATTTATTTTTCATTTAATTTCTTCAGAATCAAAACTTCCTCCTGATTTATATATTAAACCAATGGATGCCCATAGCCTTCTCCGTCCAGAAGCATTCGAAGCTTGGTTTTATTTACATAGAATAACTGGTGATTCTATATATAAAGAATGGGGATGGAATGCTTTTAAAGCAATTGAACATTTTGCTAAAGTTGAAAGTGGGGGATATTCATCTGTTCAAAATGTAAAGAGAATACCTGTACATTTAAAGGATATGATGGAATCTTTTTTATTAGCTGAAGTAAATCTTTTTTAAATTTGAAAAAAAATATTCCTTTTTTTATTCTTTTTTAGTCATTAAAATATCTTTATTTACTTTTGGCTGATGATCAACAAAATAATCCAGATTTACCTCTAGATAAATGGATTTTCAATACAGAAGCCCATCCATTGCCAGTCAGAACTTATTGAAAAAAGAAATTTTTAAAAAATACTTTATTTTACGGGCAATTTTAAAACAACAAAAAATGCACAATTTTATTTTTAATTATATAAGGGTCTTTAATTATTAGTATTATTATTTTCTTTTTTTCTTTTTTTTATCTTTAAATTGTTTAAAAATCTTTAAATTCTGCTAGATTTTTATTTTTACTATTCTATGTTAAAAATAGAAATTATTTAATTAGAAACTTTTTTTGTATTTGTTTTCTCTTCATTCTTTTTTAGTTTTACTTAAATTTAAATATATTTTAATTAAATTAAAAAAATTATAAATGAAAATAGTGAAAATGATTCTATACCTATATTTATATTAATGATTCGCAGAGTTTTTTTTATCTTAAAAAATACTGTTTATTTTTCTATACTTTCCCTACCAAATTTGTTTAATAAATACAAAAAATATTTAAATAAAAAATAATTACAAAAAAATTAATTATTTTAATTTAATTCCTGTTTCGACTGTTTTTTGAGGATTTTTTAATTTTATTTATTTCTTCATTATTGTCATAATACATTGCATAATAGTCATCATCTCGACGAAAATTTCTAAAAAAATATTTTTTAGGAAAATGAGAGAATGTATGGGCTTTATTTATCAAATAAAATTTTTAATTCCTCAAAATATAACCCCAAAAATATAGTTTTTATTTTTTATTTTTTTTTTTTATTTTTAGATATTCTCTCTTGCCTTCTAGTTATTGTAGTTGTTGGTGTTGTATTAATTTTTGTTTTTGTTATTTTTATATTTTCATTTGTTTGATTAATTGATTTTGTTGTTATTTTTATTATTTCTGCTTCATTTCTTTTTTTATTTAATTCTTTTTCTTGTTTTGAAAAAATAATTATTTGTTGTTGTTTTGTTTTATTATTATTTGTTTTTAAAGGAATTACTTCACTTTTTTCTAAAATAATTTGTCCTTCTGGAAATTCATCTTCTGAAAAATAAAAGAATAATTTTTGGTAATTATTTGGTCAATATTTTATTATTTTACAAATTAAATTATCATTCCGAATTTTGTTTTTGCCTAGGTACATATTCTTTGAGAAAAAAAAACCCTTGTAAAGTTCAAGACTCAAATGGACTTAATTGCTATATACCTAAAAGTTAAATGTAAAGGAATGAGAAGAGTAACTTACTCTGTGCTCTCTAACTTTTTAAGACATTTAATTATATTAATTTTTTCTTTATTTTTTCTACCTTCATCCAAAGAAGTCGGTTTTGCATCAATAGATTCAGCAATTTCAGGTAATTCAATATTTTTTTCTTTTTCTTCCTTTCTTTTTTCTTCAGTTTTTTCATTTTTAATATTTTCTTCTTTTTTGAAAATAATTTTTTCTTTTTCTTTAACTTCTAAATTAGAATAATAATCTTCTGATTTACTCTTTTCATCAATTGAAAATAATATTTTTGGTTTATTTATTTCTTTTTCATTTATTGAAGAAAAATCTATTCCAATATTTTCATCATCCTTTTTAATTAATTTATTAATAATTAATTATTTAAATTAATTATTTAATTAAATATTTAATTAAATATTTAATTAAATATTTTAATTAAATTTTACTTTATTTTCAGAAATTTCAATTAATTTTTCTTTTTCTTTTATTTCTTTTTTATTTTTATTATTTCCACCAAATAATTGTGAAATACTTTCTGGTCCAGTAAAATTCTCCAAAAGTTCTGGATTTGCTAATAATTCACCAATCATATCAAAACCTTTTGGGTCATTTAATAAAGAAATTGCTGTCTTTTAATAAATAATTTATTAAAAATTAATAATAATTTTAAAATTCTTATTAATAAAAAATAATTTATTTACTTGAAAATTAGAAAAGAATTCACTTCTTTTAAATTCATCTAAAGCTTTATAAATATCAGCACAACTTATTCTATTACAAATACCAAGAAATGGAATTTCTGGTAATTGAGGTTCTTCAAATTTTCCATTTTGTGGATTGCTAAGTAAAACCTCGAGAATTTTTGTAAAATCATTATTATTATTTGCTATTAATTAATGGATTAATTAATTAATTTAAAAAAACAAACAATTAATTAAAGGTGAAGAATTTAATTTTGATTGTTTTGCAATTTCTTCTTTTCTTTTATCATTAACAAAATTAAAAACTTCTGTAAGTAAACCACTTCTACCAAATAAAGAATTTTTCCATTCTTTATTATCTTTTTTATTTAAATTAATTTAATTTAAATAAAATTAATTTACTAAATGCTTCTTTTAATATTGTAGCCATTCCATTTGGTTGTTGATTATTAAAAGGAGAAGAAAAAGATTTATTTTGTTCCTCTTAACTTTTCAATAAAAATTATTTTTAAAATTAATTTATTTCTCAAACTTGTTATTGTTATTGGTTTTGCATCAATACTTTCACTTATTTCTTCTGAAAAATTAATTGAAATCTTTTCTTCTAAGGGTTTTTTATTTATTGTTGGACTACGAGGTATTGGAGGAAGAGAAGAAGAATGTTGTTGAGAAATGTTGGGAATTGGCTTAAAATTTTTAAATTTAATTTTTATTTAAAAAAACAATATTTAAATAAAAATTAATTAAAAAATATTTTTTAATTAATTAAAATTAAACATTTTGTTGAAGAATATTTTTTCTTTTAATTAATTCATTTGTTGGACTTCTCCTTTCAACATTTCTTTCAATTTTTTCTTAAAAAAATTAATTAAAATTTATTTTTTAATTTAATTTTTACTTGAATTTCCCGTTTGTTTTAATGCATCTTCTATTTGTTTTAACATTTTAATAAATATTTGTACAAATTCTGATTTATTTAAATTTTCAATTAATTCACTAAATAAATTAATATTTCCCCCAGAATTTGTTGTTTTTGATTTTAAATCTTTTAAATTAATTTTTAAAAAATAATTTATTTTTATTTTCCAAACCTTCATTTTTCCTCAAATTTTGTTCAAAAATATTTTTTTCTATTAAATCCTTTCTAATAAAATTATTATTATCTCTTAACATTGGAATTGCAATAACAGAAGAATTAAATAAAATAAATATTGGAAATATTATAATAAAAGAGAATATTTGAATATTAATAATTAAAACAAAAATATTTTGAAAATTTTTTGATAAATTCCTTCTCCTCATTTTTTTGATTAGAGAATTAATTAATGTATTAAAAAATAAAAATAAATAGATTAAAAGATTGCTTCGTGTGTTTGTGTAGCTTTTAGTTGATGAGATCTGTTTGGGATAAATAATTATTTTTTTTATTTTTCAAAAATATTTTTAGGTTGAATAAAATTGTTTTTTAATTTAAATTCTAAAAATTATTTTATGAATGACTAACAAAAAATAAAAATGCCTAATGTCCATCAATTCTCTCTCCCTTAGACTATTTTAATTTTTTTAGTTGCGCACTTGACTTGTTTTTGGGCCTTGACCTCTTTTTGAGGATTTCCTGTTTTTTTGTTTGTCGCTGAATATTTTTAGATTTTGTGCAATTTAATGGTTAAAATAAATATTTTTATATTTTAATAGAAAATAATTAAATAATGTCCTTGAAAATTTTTAAAAATAAATTGTAAAATATTTAATTTTAAATATTTTAAGAAATCCTTTTAATTTAAAAGATCAAAAATTGGATCAATAAAAATGCTTTCTCTAAAACCTTTTTATTTATATAAAACCACTTCTTTGGAAGAAAAGGAAAAGCCTGTAAATATCCCTCAGGATTGAACAGAAATAAATAAAAATAAATATGAGAAGAAAGAAGAGGAATAAGGAAAAGATTTTCAAGGAAAAAAGCTTAAATTGATGTACGCGATATATTATAAAGAGAAGAAGCAAAATAACAAAATGGCCATCCAACTTTAAATTTATTCAATAGGTTGGTAGGTGATCAACGGCCTTCTATCACATTTTTCTCTTTTTCTTTTATCCAAAAATATTTTCTCTCAGACGGCCATCGGTTTTGAAGGACATAACGAAGGATATAAATAAAGAGAAAGAAAAATATCTAAAAGAATTATAGAGAAAATTAGAAAAAAAAATATACATTACATATACCTGTTTTCTATTAAAATAATAATTTTTATAATTAATTAATTTTTTGTCACCAAATCAATGACTCACACATATTTTTTAATTTAAAAAATACATAACTAACAGATGTTTTATGTTTGGCACAGTTCTGTTTGGACTTTCTGAAGACGAAGAAACCAGAAATTCTCCTTAGCGCCAAAGCAGAAAATTTTGTCCGAGGTTTCGGAACCGGTTCCTGCCGGTTCCGAGACATCAATTGTCGCCCATCCCCATAGGCCCTTGAGAAAGATTTTGGCATTGGAATAGCAAATGTAGCTCATTCGACTCAGCTCGTTGAGCTGAGTCGAACAATGTTAATTAAGAAAAATCAGATCTAGAAATCAGATTTCTGTTCCAAATTTAAATAATTTTTTTCTTAAATGTTGTCAATAAGGACTTGGGCCCTATAAAGGGAGGGCGTTTGACATTTTTGCTTAAATTACTTACATAAATAATCCGAAATGGCGCCGTGGAGAGAAAAGGATTAAATTTTTACGGATTAATCAAAAGAAATGATGAGAAAGAATTATTTGAATGAAGGAAAATAATTGAGAATAGTATGACTATTTTCAAATTTTCAAAATTAGGTATTTTGAATTCTATGCGATACTTTTGCGTTTCGAGATATATGGCCAGTGGTCTATAATGATTAATAGAATAAATTATGAAAAATTTTATGAATAAAACCAAAATTTGACGAATAGGCTGACACCTGTATCAAGACGAATCAATCTCATGTACCATCGCATATAACCCAAAAATGATTTTAAATATAGAAGAAAGCAAAGTTTAATACATTTTTCTCATATTGCCTTACAGAAAATCAAAATATAGGAGAAATATATAGGAAAAAATTTAAGGAAAAAAGTCAAACCGCCTTCGCGTATTATATTTTGCTACAGGAGAGTAACGCCCAACATCTTGAAAATTTATAAATGTATCAGAAATTCCCTAATTTCTCATTTTTCGTTTGGCACTCAATCAATAAGGGTTAATTTTATTTATATAATGAAAATGCGTCACCATAATGCCTTTTGTTAATCAAACAAAAGGATAAATCCATCACTCTTATTATTGAAAGGACTATGTATGACCCTGTATATCTATCTACACCCTTTATATCTAATGACCCTATATTTATATACACATCTTCAGAACTTATGGCCAGGTGGTCTTGGTTAAATGCGCTGGCCTATTCATTCAAAGTATATTCTTGATACTATAAGTGTGTAGAATAAATCATCAGATATACAGAGTGTAGATATATAGGGTTTAGATATATTGGGTGATCCCTATTTATTTACCTATTTACAACTACAGTCAACTATATAATCTCTCTATTTAACGAATCTCTCGATGTAACGAACATCCAGTCCCGTCTCAGTGCAAGGGAAAATACACTAGGGCAAACTCCCTATATAATGAACTCTGATGTAACGAACTTCTGTAAATAACGAACTATTTTTACAGTCTTGACTCTTTCTATAACGAACTTTCTATTTTTTGCCTGTTTCTCTATTATATTTTTATAATACTGCAAATTTAAAAAACTTTTCCTGTTTTCTTCGAAAATTTTAAATATTTTTGCTTTTTTACATTTCTGACCGAAAATTTTCGCTCCTCGCCTTTTGGTAAAAACTATGATTTTTCTTTTTTATCCAGCGTTCCATAAATTCTCTGCATATTTAGTAGGGCAGATTTCCACTTTTCCGACATATTCAGAATGAAGTGTTTCTGTTGGATATGTATGGTAATGTAAAACCTCCCGCTAGCTTCGATTAAAATATTAATAATTTAATATTTCTATTATTATTTATGTGTAATGCAATAAAAACACAAAAACTGTTTTTAATTATTTTAATTATTTACACATCTAATTTCTTTTTAATTTATTTGAGGCACTTGTGAAGAATGAGTGATTTTTGCGGACTTTTTCCCCTTTCCTTTGGCAGCAAAGGACTAAGGCGTTATAAATCTTCTCATCTTCAAAATGGGAAAACTTGAATTAAAAGAGGTAGTTAGAAACATAAGTGAATCTGTGTAGAAACAAGTCTTCACAAGTGCCTTCTTTAAAATTTTAAGTCAATTTTTTTGTATCTAAGCAAAAAAATTAAAAAAATTTTTTAACTTTTTGCCAAATTTAACAACAATTTTGACATAAAAAATGGAAGCAAATCTTCCTTTGTCTAACGATACAACAACCCCAAACTTCTTTAATATTAAATACCAAATCAATTAGATGAATTAAACAAACCAATCCAAAAATTCTTAGCATTGATGATTTGTCCATCAATAAAATTTTGGAAAAATTAAAAACAATTAAAACGGAGGTGAATTCTTAAATATTTTATTAATTTTTAATATTAAAAAGTTTTTTTAATAATTTTTTTAAAATTATTTTATCTCCTTCAAAAAAATTTTTTTTAATTTCATTTTCTAGCCACATGCATTTGATAAACTCCAAACTGTTATTCAAAATAATGGCTTGTTTGGTTTTGTTCTAAATCAAATGGTCAATTGTAGTAGTAATATCTCGCTTGACTTCAAAAATCTAAATATGTGGGTAAAATAAAGAAAATTAATAAAATAAAATATTTAAAAATTGCTCTAATAGTCAACATACATTTCCCCAAATTTCAAATGACCTTTTTATTATTATGCACGTGAAAAGAGTTATTTTTTTTATCTTTTTTAAAACAATAAAAGCAAGTATGGATATACTTTTGCAATAAATTAATTTTTAAACAATTTTTTGAAATTTAAATCACCTCTACCCTTTATAATTATTTTCTTTCAATATCTGTATATTTATTATATAATTTTTTAAAATTGTGGCTACAATTGTTTTAAATTTATTTCAAAAAAATCTAATTTTAGTTATTCGACTGAGCCTTCAACTAATTTCGATCCTTATTCAAAATCTCACAAATTTGTAGGTTTAATTAAAATTTTGAACGTTTTATAAAAATTGTTTTGGAATTTTACTAAATCTAAAAAAATCTTTAAAATATTTTTAGAATTAATTAAATTTCTTCGTTTTATGAATAATATATAACTATTTTCTGAATATATTTTCTTTATTAATTTTGATTATTTTAGGCCGGTATGGTAACAACAGAAGAACTTACAAAAGCACTAGAACAAAATAATAAACTTATTAAACTTAACAAAAAGTTTTTGGTTAATGCAACTGGGGAATTGAAGGAAAACCTTTTGGTTGAAAAGACGAGATTGGATGAACAAAAAAATCAACTTTTTTATTTGTATCAAGAGTTAATTAATAAAGATCAAAATCGTATAATTGATTTTCAAAACAGTATGCAGGTATTTTTTATCTCGAAATAATTACAAATAATTACAATTTGAAGCAAAACAACTAAGGATGTTGGTTAATAATGAAAGAGAGGAGGAACGTTGGTTAATTTCTAATTTTTTAACATCTAACTATTTATTAATTTCTTATTATTTTTTTAAATTTTTTAAAGCAGTAAAATAAATCGATTAATTATTTTGGGGTTTAATTATTTTTTTGTTTTACATTTTTGTCTTCGAAAGGTGGAAATAGGCGAATGTCGTAATTAGGTTAATCATGGAAAATAACTATGATTTAAATTGTTATGGCTAATTGCAAAAGACGGACTACCTGGCCCCAATCGATTAATTTTATAAATAGAATGAAGTGGATGTTTAGTGTTTTATACAAATTTAAGTTTATTATTGTATAAAAGATTAATTATTTTAAAAGATTAATATTAATTGAGATCCAATGATTAGGTTCCCATTCAAACAGCTGTATTGTAAGGTTTTTGAGTTTTCTGTTGATTTCCAGAATTGTTTTTTCTCAGATCATTTTTGTCTTTATTAGGATAAGGTGGAGGTATTTGACGTGAATTTATTTGAGTTAATCCAGCTCCAGTGAATGGCTGTAAACCTGGATCAGAATAATTTGCTGGAAGTAATGAAGAAATCTTTAAATATTTATTTAATTTTAAATAAATTTATTTTTAAACTTTTTGTTTTTTTAACATTTCATGGGCTGTTCCATCTTTAATTAAAGCATTTCCTTGCAAAGAAAGTTTTAATTGATCACAAAGAGAATCGCGAAGATTTTGCTTAAAAAAATTATTTTTTTATTTTTTTTTGTAAACCCAACCATAGAAGTAATTTGCCCTTTTCTGGCTTCAATTCTTGAACGATAAAGAAATTCACCTAAAGCAGCAATCATAGAAGCTATCTGAATAATTATTTTAAGAAAATTTAAAATTAAATTTTATTTTTTACCATTCCAGCCATTAAAATATAAAATATTCCAGCAACTTTACTTAAATTTAAACTAGCAGAAGAACCATCCTTTTTTTAATTAATATTATTTTTATTTAATTAATTATAATTACAGTAATTCCTTGATCACATTGCCCTCTATCATACCACCATTTATTTTCTAGTTTTTTAAGTTCACCCAATTCTTGTAATGCCAAAATAGCTAAATTAATTACATCCCTATTAAATATTTTTTTTATTTTTTTATTAATTTCTCATTTCTAACTTCCATTCACTTCCAAAAGGAGTAGCAACACCATAACCAACACTATTTAAATTAGCTCCAACTTTCATTGTATCACAAGGTTTTCTTGTATTTGCATATTCATTGGCTGTTGCCTTTAAATTTTAAATTTACAATAAATATTTCATTTCCTTCATTTTTACCTCTAAAAGAAAAGCATAACGTCCTTTGTGTGTCCGAACACGTTCAATCCCTTCAGCATAAGAATTTACAAAAACAGAAGGAACCTAAAGTAAATATTTAAAAAAATAAAGTCAATTTACTTGTGATTCCATAAAACGCCACATTCTTTGATAAATTTGTACAGAAGAATACTTTAAAAAAAAGAAAGAATTTATTTATTTAAAAATCATTTTAAAAAAACCTTAAAAAATTGTGCAGTAGATCCACCTGCTTGTATTCCATATTTTATTTTTGTTTGTTTTGCTAAATCTTCAACACTTTCAATTGGTGCTTGCATTTTTTCTAATGTTAAAAAAGCAGCCAAATTTGCAGTGTAAGAAGAAACAAAAAATTAAGCAATATTCTTTAATAAAAAAATTAAATTATTTTACCAATAATCATTGTGAAGAACCTAAAAAGTAATTTAAATTAATATTTATTAATAATAATTTATTTAAATTAATATTTATTAATAATAATTTATTTAAATTAATATTTATTAATAATAATTTATTTAAATTAATATTTATTAATAATAATTTATTTAAATTAATATTTATTAATAATAATTTATTTAAATTAATATTTATTAATAATAATTTATTTAAATTAATATTTATTAATAATAATTTATTTAAATTAATATTTATTAATAATAATTTATTTAAATTAATAATAATTTAAAATTCTAACGATTATTCAATAAAACATACCACCAAGCGCTAGAAGCAATACGACCACTAATTGATCTAAAAACAATTATTTATTTTATTAAAATATTTTTTAATTCGTTATACTTCCAGTTGGAATAACAAAACATTTTTTATGTCACTAATAAATAGTTATCCCTTTTACTAAGGAATTCCCCCATAAATTCACTAAATATACTGTCACTCAACTGCCATTCCCCCTTTTTTTATAAATTTATTTAAATCTTCTCAAAAAACATAACTTGGTAATATATCCGTTCCTTGTTGCATAAAAGCAGCCAAAGTAAACCACATACAATTATATACAGAAAAATCATTAGATATTGTAAACCCTCCATTAGCCATTTCCTCAACTCTCCATTCATATGGAGAAAAACGAGAAACCAAAAAAATAACAACAGAAACACCGACATATGCAAATATTATATACCTTTATATTAATTAAATTAAATAATTTTAAATATTAATTTACATCCATATTTCACTACTTAAAGGTGCCATAAATGAAAAAACAGAAAATTCTTTAAAATATAAAAATAAAATAAATTTTTAATAAAAATTTACCTTGTTTGTCAGGTTTTTTAATCATTATACTTAAAAATTAAAAAAGAAATAAATAATTAAATAACCTACCTAATCCCTGTTGTAAGAAAAGGTTTAGAGAAATCAACAACTCTTTCTCTATCCTTCAAAAATTAAATAAATTATTTATTTAAATAATTTACTTGATTAATTGTTAATGAAGCAACAGAAACATCAGCTTCTCCCCTAAGAAGATGTCCAACTAATTTAATTTAAATTAATTATTAATTTAATTAATTTACTTATTCCATCCCAACCTAAAATTAAAAGAAAATTATTAATTAAATAAATAATTATTTTAATTTACTTCCATCTGGTTGTCTAGCCCCATATTGGTTATTTCTTGATATAAATATTTCAAAATTAAATTCTTCATTACGTTCATGTAAAAGCTTTAAAAGAATATTATTTTAATTAATTACTTTAATTAACAAACATTTAATAAATCAATACAATAACCTTCAAATTTATTATTTCCTTTACATTCACTCACATTCTTATTAAAAAATAATAAATTATTTTATTTAAATTATTTTCCACCTGATTTCCACCTTTTGCTGGATCACATTCTCTTTTTAACATAACAAAAGGATCACTTCTTACCTTTAAATAAAATAAAAATTATTTATTTATTCTCTTCTTTTCTCACAGTAACAACTCTAACAATCTTTTTAGGCCCTCCCTCTGATTGACCTGAACGAGAATTTTGTGTTTGTTGTCTCCTTTGGAATAATTATAATTTATTTAAAATATTTAATTTAAATCAAACCAATGTGCTTCTGTTCTATCTTTTAAAAAACCAGTTGAATGTCTCCAAATAAGAAGCTATTTAAATAAATAATTATTTATGTCTCTAATAATTCAATTAATATTTAATATTAGGGAGGTACTTTCCTTCCTCTCTTAATATTTTTTAAATTAATTTAGATGACAAAGGAAAATTGAGGGAATTTGATAGATTATTTTATTAATTCTCCTCTTTACTTCTTTTTTATTAAAAGCAGATTTTGTATCAGATGTTAAATCAATTACTGTAACCAAAAAGTTTTTTCTAACTCCATCTCTGTCAAATTCAATTTGTCCACTTAAAGTACCAGAAGTTGAACCACTTAATTTTAACTTTAAAAAAATAAATAATAAAAATATTTTTAAATAAAACAAACACTTGTAATTGCTTTAGAAATTAACCGGCCATGTTCAAACGTCAAAAAAGGTCTATTTGTATTTTGTTTATCCATTATTGGATGACAATAAATTCCAGGAAAATTCTTTTTTTAATTAAATTAATTTAAAAATAAATTAAAATACTTTATTATAAAGTTCTCCATGACGAAAATTTTTTCTAAAAAGAGAATCATTTTTACGTAAAGTTGCCTCCAATGCTGCTTTAGCTACAAGAACAGCATCATGAACAAATGCAAGTCTTGTCTTTTAAAATTATTATTTTTTAAATAATTATTTTTAAACAAAAACTTCCAAATCTAAATCTGGTTTTTCATTTAATTCTTTTATTGCCAATTCAATTTGTCTATTAAGTAAAGCAAATTCTCGATTTTCTCTTTCAATTATTTGAAAACCAGTTATGTTTATATTACCCTTTTTTTAAAAAACAAGATTTTAAATTAAAAAATAAATACAAGAACAGCATGACTCTAATTATAAAGGAAAATAATTTAAATTAAATAATAGCCCAACTAAACTCCTCCCCCTATTAATTCACATTGGTTATACCCACATAAATCAATTAGTTCCTTGGGGCGGGTCATAACTAGAGTTAAATTTAAAGAATTACTTGTTGAAACATTTCCACATCATATGGCTAAAAAATAATTAAAAATAAATAATTATTTTAATTTAATTAGGTAACCAAAAAATCATAATTAGCCACAACATAATGATATTTTTGTTGATTAAATTGTGCTGAACGTATTGCTTGTAATAATTGTTGTTGTCTTTTTATTTAAATTTATTTTTTAATTATTTATTTACCTATAAGTATTTTTTGTATCTAAAATAATATTTTCTGTTAAATTTAATTTAAAACGTTTTAAATTAAATTTTCTTAAAAATTCTCCAAATTGTTCAACATCTTTTGGTAATTGTAACATTTCTGAACTTATAGAATTATTTGTTCTTTCATTTAAATGTAAATAAATTAATCGAAGATTTTGTGCTGCTAAAGAAACTTTTTTTAAAAAAATATTTTTATTTATTTTTAAAAACCTCTATTAGAAATATCAGAATCATGAAAATAAACAAAATTATTCCATCCTTTCATTAATAATAAATCAGCTAATAATTGTGCATTTGGAGGTTTTATACTTGCCTCAAAATTATTTGGTGAATTTGATAAAAATGCACGAGGTGATAATTCCCAATTAATTAATGGAATTTCTAAAGCATTGGCAACTGACATATAAGCCTTTTTAGAAAATATTAAAGGATAATTTATTTATTTTTATTTTAAACCTCATGACTTCTTTGATTATTTTCTCCCATAAGCATTAACATAAATCCCGATTGAAGTTCAGTACAAACTAAATATTGTTCTTTTTATTTTATTAAAATAAACACTTTTAGCAATCATTCCCCAACTATCATCTACAGCCATTCGAAGTTGTCTGTTTTTGTGTGCAAGCAGAAATGTGCTGGGTGTTCCAGAATTTAAACGATTTACAGTAAAATTTAACTAAAAATTTGTCATTTAAAATAAATATAATGTATATTTAATTATTATTTCTATTTATTTAAAAAACAATATAAATAAACTAAACAAACTGTTGCAAGAACAGCTAAATCACCAGCAGTTGAGAATGATTCTTTTATTTAAAGAATATAAATTAAATATATATTTTATTTACGTATTGGAATTCTAGAAGGATATCCTAATGTAGTGGTGAAGAGTAAAACAAAACTCCAGTAAAATTTAAAAATCCCGATCATATTTTGTGAATTAAAAAATTAAAAATAAATTGTAAACTTTTATGTATTCATAATTTATCTAATAATATTCTCTTGAAAATTCAAATTTTATATCTACAAAGATAATAAAAATTTAATTTTCCAAGCACAAAATATTGAAAATTGGTAAATTAAATGCCATAACTAAAATATTTTACTACTCTTTTGAATATATAAAAATAAAAAAGAAACATCCTTTACCTCCTTTTCCTTCCTCACTAAAACCAATTTACTTTTCTCTTATCTTCTTTAGCCCCAATTTCTTCTTTGACTATTTTATGCCGAGAAAATGGGTTCTCTCTCTCAAAATTTTTGTTAGTAAAAGCCTGTTGAATATTATTAAATTTGATTGGAAAATGCAAATTAAAAAACTTTTACTATGCAAAAAAGACAATTTAAGAATAAATAAACAAAATTTCTGTTAGTTTTTAAGTAAAAATCGAAAAATGTTAATTAAAAAGATGGATTTTTATGAAAATAATAGCCCATGCTATATAAAGGCTATAATTATGCTTAATTACAAATCTAATCAAACATAAAATCTTCATCCAAACTCCAATTCTGTCAAAATCAGCAACAATGTCTCAACGCGGTCAGATGCTGCAGGCTATTGGTGATGATGGCATATACTATACTTGGTATAAACGTCCATATACTCGTCGAATTCTACAGCAACGTCAACAAGAAGGTCAATCCACAAGTCAAGAAGGGGAAGGATCGCTTAATTTGGAAATGCTAAACCCACAACAGACTCGACTTTCTGATTTGGGTGAAAATATTTTGGTAAGAAATTTGTTTAATTAAATTTTAAACGAAGTTTTTTAAAGGCTCGTTGCTTCCAATGTATGCCAATAACTGGCCGATTCAATATGGAACATGTCTCTCGTCTATTCCTTTCAGCAGCTAAGAAAAGTTGGCTTCCACAAAGTCATGTTGTTATTGTTCCAGAGGCTGTTTTGAATGATGGAAATTATTCTATTGATGTAAGAAAATTTGTTCTTTTTTTGTTTAAAAAATAATTTAATTATTTTTAGGGTCGTCAACTTTTCCGTCTTCTAATGAAACGATGTGCTCGTTATACGTTGGAGTTGACCATTCATGCAATGGCACCACAAGATCGAATTTTTCGCCTCTTGAATCTCGCCTACAGAGTTGAGAATCTTTGCATAGATTCATTAAATCCATTCTGTGGTTCTGAAATTAGAGAAATTGGTGAACGTTTGCCTTTGCTCAAAACGTTGATAATCAGAAATTGTCGAATTGTTAGTTTATTTTTAACAAAAATATTTTATTTTTAATTTTATTTTCAGCACTTCAGTCTCGTTCGTCACTTCAATGCAATGTTGGAACAACTTCAACAACTTCAAGTGTTTGCCATTGCTGATAATATCAACTTTAGTTCGTTAAAAAAATTTTAATTATTAAAATAAAAATTTATTTTTTTAAGGATGTGAGCTTGAACAGACGCCTCGAAATCTTCGGATTTTTTGTTTGCGTGATTTCCAAATGACCGATAATATTGGAACGTAAGTTTAATTAAATTGTTTTTAAACAAAAAATAATTTTTTAGTCTTCTTCGAAATGTTCGTCAACGAGCACCAAATATTGTTAGTTACAAGTTTCAGATTAGAGCTTTTCTTATCCCAAAATTTCAAAACAATTTTTCAGACTGTTCTTTCAATAGAAAGTAGAAATGCAGAAGTTGTCAATCAAGTACAGGCATTTGAACATCTAAATGTGCTTTGCATTCTTTATTCTATTGTTATTGCAGAGGATGTTGTTCCAGCTGATACGTTTCCGGTCAATTATTTGAATCAATTGACAGCACTTGAATTGGGATTGGTTAATGAAATTGTGAGTTTTTGAAATGAAATATTTTTTAATTTATCTATCAAAAAATATTTTTTAAATATTTTTTAAATATTTTTTTTAGTTCATTGTTATGCGTTTTCTTCCTGAAATGTTTCCTCGATTGGAACATTTTAGTTTTTCTATTGTTGAAAATCCAAGATCTGAACTTCATAAATTGTTAGATCCAATCGTCAAATTTCCAGTTTTGCGTTCATTCTGTTTTGGAATTTATCAACAAGTAAGAAGTTGGGAACAAGAACAAATCAACAAAGTTATTGATACATATCCTTTGATATTCCAAAAAGAATATTTGACTTTTGTGCGCAAATTGTTTGAGCAGAAAAAGTTGGAGGTAAAAAATGAAAGAATATTTTTAAAATAATTATTTATATTTCAGCATCTTCAATTAAATTTTCCTCTTTCTACCGATATGGCAATTGATGTTTTCAAATTTTGCCCTGTATGTTTATTTTTTTATTTTTTCAAAACTCATATAATTTTTAAAGAATATTCGTTCTTTCTATTTTCACAATCGAAGAGGACATATTGCAAGGAATATTCAAGATGGAGATTATTTTATTACAACAGAATTTATTAGAAAATTCAAAAAACTCAAAAGAAACCAAATTCCACCAAATAAAGAATCTAAAAAAATTCGAATGCTTGGGAAATTGTTCAAAGGGACAGAATTAGAAGATGGAAGTCAATGGATTTTATGTCACGATGATCCAATGCCAAGTCATGTATTAGTTGAATTATTTGTTAAAGAACTTGGAGAAGAATATAAAAATACACCTACACAGTTATTATTTAAATATTGGAAATAATTAATTTCTATTTTTTAAAGGCTCTTCAATATTGTCAGAGGATAAAAGAAGATAATAAAAGAGGAGATAAAAAAGATAATATATAAATAGAAAAAATATGTATAGGAAAGATATATTAGTTTGTATATTATTGTGATATTAAATGAGTTTTATATTATATGTATGTATGTGTTATTAAATTATAATTTGATTTTGTTCGTACAAAAACTTTTAAACTTAATATAAAGCAACAAATAACCTTCTAAAAATTGAATACAACTCTGGAAACATTGCTTAGTTGGAAAGTTCAAAAAATTATATGAATGATTGACAGTTTATAATAAGGCTAGATTGAGAGAAGAAATGATTTGAATATTTTTTATAAAACACCAATCCCCTAAATGACTAAAGAACATGTCGGCATGTCTTTTTAACATTGACTCCTTCACTATACATTCACACAGAAGATGAATTCAGAAAATATTCTCCCTAACTATTAAAAGTTCTAAAATAAATTTAAAATTTTTGTTTTTTTAATAGAGGAAATACTAACAAAAAACCGATTTAACAAACCTGGATAGTGGGATCAGACTACTTTAATAACTAACAATAAGCGTAGAAATATCATAATCATTCGAACAGCTCAAAGAGATACGTCGAATCATACAAAATAGAATAGATTTTCATTTAATAAGTTAATCTTGTGGTCGAAAACTGAAACTTAAAATATTAAAATTTTGGAAGAAATTTTTAGAAATGGATCAAAAACAAAACGAACAAAAAATTTCACTACAAGGATATAAAAAGAAAACAATTCCCACTGAACTGCTTTTCGATATTTTTAATGTAGTCAATACATATCCGGGTGATACAACAAAAAGTCCGAAAAAATTTAAAGAAGAATGGAGTGAATATGCGAAAAATCTTTTAACTTCATCTACAATTACCTACTTGTTTGTTGGAGAAGTATTTAAGAAAAGAAAAGGTTGGAAATAGTTTTTCTTTAAATTGTAAGTAAAAAATTTATACAGAGATGCACCATTTAAAATTAAGTCAAAATATTTTCTATTATCGTTTTAAAATACCTATTTATAAAAGATATTCCTAGTTATTTTTTGTTTCAAAAGAACTGATTGATCCGATCCTTCCTTGAAAAGTTAAAGATGGTTAATGCGAAAAATCGAGATTTTCCATGTTTCGTAGATTTTCCATGTTCGGAAACCCAGATACTACTATAACTTAACATAGAAGAATCGGATCAAAAGTTCCTTTGTATTAAATAATCTCCTCAACGGTAGCGTAGCTTTCGAATAACATGTGAATTACCAGCAAAATTAAAAAAAGCCCGAAAATCATGAAACCCAGATACGGTTTATAGGGATTGAATGAGAAGACTGAACATGGATGGATAATTTCGCTTTTTAAAAAGCGGAAGCCGAAAGGCAGAAGAAAGCGAAAGGAAATAAAAAGCAGAAGCGCAAGAAGATTTAAGTCCTGCTCTGAACCATAGTTCAACCCGAAACATACTGAGGAGTTTTAGGTCGACCCGAAACCCGACCCGATTCTTGAGCTCTACCCGGAACAACACTGCGCTGAACCTAAAACTGTGGCTCCTTGCTCCTGTGTGAGCCTATCGTTATTTTCCAATTTTTATCGTTGTTTGCCTAGCCGATTTTCGGTCCAAGACTAATCAAATATTAAATTTTCAAGGATTGATCCTTCTTAAAGGCAATCAGATATTGGCAAAAATATTAGAAGAAACTATTTAAAAATGAATTGCCAAATTTTGCCCTTTTTCTTCCCTTTATTATATAATTAATTTTAAATTGTCTATTTTCAAGAACAGTTGTGGGTTAGTGCTGCTGTCCATATACTTTTTCTCGGGGGTTCGACTCCTCTCATTGCCATATTTTTTCTTTTTTTTAGATATTTTTTTAATTTTTAAAATTTCTAATTTATTTTTACAATTTTAAGATTATTTTTTAATTTTTTTACCCCTTCAAAAATTTTTTAAATTTATTTTACTTTAAATTCTTGAATAGTATTATTAAAAGTATTCAAAGACTAATAAAAGCCTATGCTATGAATTAAAAAAAATTTTTTTGAGGGGTAAAAAAATTAAAAAATAATCTTAAAATTGTAAAAATAAATTAGAAATTTTAAAAATTAAAAAAATAACAAAAAGAAAAAATATGGCAATGAGAGGAGTCGAACCCTCGAGAAAAAGTTTACAGACAGCAGCACTAACCAATACAACATATCCAAAAATCAAGTCGATCTTACGCGGTCACCCAAAAGGGTTCCCTTTGTAAGGGATATTAATACATCCTTCCAATGTTCACCCCGACCCATTTCCTTTGCACTGTTCTTCGTTAACATTACCCATTCCATAATCAGTTCACTATCAGGTGAACCAATTCATCAATGTGTGGCTTATCAGAGTTGAGTCAAAGCCAATGCTTATTTTGTCGGATTATCAGCTGCATTAAATTCGTTAATTTATTGGCACACTTTGCCATAAATACAATAACCCATCCGCATTTCAATATTCTTCAGCTTGATAAAAAATAGCGTGGCGCGAAACTTGCGGACCCGAAATTTGCGGACGAAGCCATAATGCACTTTATAATAAAGCTATAATGATGAACTCTATCGCGAAAACTCTAACACCAAAAATTACCTACAATAATTTATAAAGATGGTCGGGATTGGACAAATTTGGACCAAGTTATGGCCAAAACTAGAAATTTGACCAAACGCCAAGTTTTTTGGCCATAACTTTTGTGCCTTTTTACCTAAAATTATTCTTTATATTATGTCATTTTGTAGGTAATTTAATTCTCTATCGGATAATACTAAAAAAACTTTCTAAAATATTTTTTATGCTTTAGTTATTACCAATTTATGGCCGTTCGTCCGCAAGTTTCGGGTCCACAAATTTCGGCGCGCCAAAAAATAGTTAATATCTGGTGTCTCGTGGTCTCGTTATTTTTTTGAGAGATCTCGTTTTATCTCGTTCTCGTATTTTTTTGAGAGTCTCATATCTAGTGAATCTCGTGTTTTTTGGGACGTGGCCCACCTCTGATAGTTATTCCTAATCCTAACCTAAATGGACTTAACCACGATTCACATCCACGATTCACATCCCTATATAGTCCACTGCCCTACTGTCTAATGACTAATTGTCTTACTGCCCAATTGCTGGCACTGAATCGGCTGAATAGTTTTTCCGACTATTTTATGTTTAAAACTTAATTAATGTTTTGGTATTCAATTTTCCATACTTATAAATTAATATTTTAATTTTATTTAGTAATTATGGTTAATGAAAAACGTAAAGCAATGTCTTATGATTATATTCTTAATGGTAATTGGACTTCTGCCTTATGTATTTGGCAACAAGCTGGGCAATGGGCTGAAGCTTATCGAGTGGCTAAAGCGAGTGGAGGTATACTTAACCATGAGCAGGTTCTTTTTTAATTTTGATTTAAAATAGTAAATTTATTTAAAAGACTGCATATCTCTGGGCAAGAAGTCTTGGTATTGAGGCAGCAATTAGTTCTCTTGGACAAGAATTGTTAGTGGAGGCTATTAATTTTTCAGTGACTAGAAGGTTTTTTTTTAATTTTTAAAAATATATTTAAATTTATTTTGTAGTGATTTTGAGTTTGCGTTTGGACTTTGTCATCGTGGAGTTGTTCATCGATTACAATTTGTTCAACAGAAATATGCTGAAAACTTGGTCATTACATAATAATGAAATAGAGATAGGAATGAACGGGTCCCGATCCCATTTTAGCCCTCCCCACTCCTTGTGAATTTCTTTTTACCCTTTTTGTTGGTATAAGTGTTTGAAAGTAGAAATTAAAAATACTTCTGATATTTAGGCCGAAAAAAGACGATTAGCTGAAGAATTTAAGCAAAGAGGGGAATTTCAAGCAGCAGAAGAACAATATATGCTTGTTGATGATTGGACTGCTGCCGTGAATATGTATCAACAAATGGGAAGATGGTCCGATGCTTATCGGTTGGCACAAACTTTTGGAGATGAAAGCGCACGTAAACAGGTTTTAAAATTTCTTTAAAATAATTAATAATTTTATTAAAAAAGATTTCTTATCTCTGGGCAAAAAGTCTTGATGTTGAAGCAATTAAATTGTTAACTCAACAAGTAATAGATGAGGCTATTAATGTTTCACTTAATAACGGGTTTCTTTTTCATAAAGCTTTATATTTCGTTACTTTTTAGAGACTTTAATTTTTTTCTTGACCTTTGTCACATGTCTGGGGTGGTGGATCACCAAATCCATCATTCTTTGGAAGAAGAAAATGTTCAACAGGTATGAATTATTTTCAAATAACTCTATATATTTAACGCCTATTTAGCACGATGTTGTGGCCATTGATAGGGAGAGAGAAGCTTTGAGTGTGGGACTTGACTTGCGGCTTATTGAGGTAGTTTTTTTTAACAGGACCCATGAATAAACTCATGTATTAAGGCAATGAAGAATCGCCCTGAATTATATAATGACTGGTTAAGAAGTTACAAGCCAGGAGCAACAGATGCTTTATGGTCTAGTGTTGCAGAGGAAGTTGGAGAGCCAGTTGATGTGATCAAGAAACCCTGGGTTCGATTAAAGCGTAAATTTCGTGATGAAAAAAAGAAACCCGAATCTGACTGGGCTTTTTTTGACCGTTTGAAATTTTTGGACGAGAATAGTGGAGCCGGTATGTTTTTTGGTGTTTTTGTAAGAGAAAAATTTTTACAAATTTAGGTTGTAGCACGTCTAAATAAATTCTGATTCAGTTCAGTTAAATTTATATTTTCTTTGTTCATTAATTTATAAAAACTTTGTTATTTTTAATTTCTATATAAAATATGTATATTTTTCCAAGAAGTTGATACTGATAATGCAAAGATTTTACATCACTTTGACATTATTGATTTTTCGGGAGCTACAGAAATTTTTAAAATTTCAACTAGTGTTAATGAATAAATTCATTGACGTTCAAGAAAAAGTGTAGTACCGTTTAAAATAGTGATAGCTAAAAATGTTATAAATAAAAATAGAAAACGATCAATTATTGATGCTCCATTGCCAAATAATTCGTTTACGAATGTAAATATTTTTTAAAATATTTTAAATAAAAATATTTTTTGTTGAGCTTTAGGTGAACACTTCCTCTTTCACCAAAGGCGTAACAGGAACTGTATATGTTTAGAAAACTAAAAGTGTTGGGTCACTTCCAGCCAATGAGTAAGGTGGAGAGAACTTAAGGAAAAAGTTTCCACAGCATACATATTTCCCTTTTTTTCCTCTAAAAATATTTTCCTTCCAAAGAAAAACTTAAATCCTAGTATATAAAAAATATTTCAAACACTGGTACATATTTCAAATTGCAGTAATGAACGTTAAACACATATTTGAAATAACACTCCCCCTCTCACCAAAGGCGCGCATTTCCAAATTGATAATTAAGATATTATTTAATAATCTTAAATATAATATTCTTAAGGTAAAAAACAAATTATAATTAATTATCTAAATTTCTTATTAAATATTCCATACAATTATCTATGGAAGGATTTATTGAAAAATTAATTTCTTCGTTCTTTGCTTTTTCTTTTTTTGTTCGTCTTTTCTGTTCATTTTCATCATTAATATTATCATCATTTAAAATTTCAATATCTTCTATAGAATTTTGTTTATTTTTTTCATTTTTAATTTCATCATAATAATCATTAGAATAATTTATATTTTTATCTTTAAGTCTTAAAAATATTAATTAATTTGTTTTAAATTAAAAAAAAACCTTTTATCTAACCAATTTTCTAATTCATTTTGTTCTAAATATTCTTCAGGAATATATTTATTTATTTTTAATTTTTGTTTTTCTTCTTTATCTTCATCAGCAAATTCCTTTGATTTATTTAAAAATAAATTTTTAGCTTAAAAAGTTTATGGGGAATTATTAAATAAAAGAAAATATCCTCTTCTCCTTCATTCACCCAAATAAGGAATTATTTTTTTTAATTTTCTTTTTTTCCAAAAAAATTTAATTTCAATCACAATTTTATTTTTTTATAATTATTATTTATACCTCAGCTTCTGGAATATTAGAAATAATTGGAGAAATATTTGATTGAAAAGTTGTTGTTGTTAATATTGTTTCTTTAAATTTAAATTATATATTTTTATTTAATTTAATTAAAAACTTTGTGGAATATTTACATATGGACCAGAAATATTTGATAAATATTGTTTTTCATTTTTATTATTTAAAATATCTAATAAATTTGTAATTATTGGGGGTTGTTTATTAAATAAATTAATATTTGTTGATTTATTTATAGACCAAGTTCTTGAACCTTTTTTTGAATTATTTAATTGTTGTTTTGGTATTTTAGTTGTTTTATTATTTAATTCTAACATTATTTGTTTATTTTTTAAAATACTAAAAGAAAATATTTTTTTTTAATTTTTATTAAATTAAAAACCTTTTTAATTCTTGTTCATTATTATTTTCATCAAATAAAACAGAATCAGAAATTTTATTTATTTGTTTTTGATTTTCTTGATTATCTTCTATTGTACTCATAAATTTATCAATTAATTGAAAAGCTCTAGCAATAAATGAACATTGTCCATTATTTAAACCATGCTCTTTACATGCATCTTTTATTGCACCAGGATTTCTTTAAATTTTAAGAAATATTTAAAATTTCTTCTCTTATTAAGCCTTGGACAATACCCCTCCCCCAAGTTTATAAAATACAATTTTGAGGGGAATTTAACTTATCCTTACTCTAAATTAAAAATAATTTAAAAATAAATATTTATTTACGATCCAATAGTTCTTCTCATTTTTTTATCAGAAAGAAGTTGAGTAGCTAATTTAAGATTAACAAGATTA
This sequence comes from Meloidogyne hapla, assembly GCA_000172435.1. NCBI lineage: Eukaryota > Metazoa > Nematoda > Chromadorea > Rhabditida > Meloidogynidae > Meloidogyne > Meloidogyne hapla. Next base: position 2,313 of record ABLG01001060.1, on the reverse strand, counting down.
CTGTCATGTTTAAAATTGTGTGCTGCACAGGCAACAAATTTACAAATACGTGAATTTCCCTTAAATTGAATTTTTTAATTTAAAATTTAAAAATATTTTTAAATTCATTCAATTAATTTTTTAAATTTTACCTGACATATTTTTGGTATATTATCCATACCATCATTATTATTATTACTATTTTCTGCTCTTAAAATTTCTTCATTAACTTGTCCAGCCCCCAGAATTTCAATTTCACGTAAACGAGCAGATGAAATTCTTTGAATTTCTTTTGACTTAAAAATTTAATTAATTTTAATATAATAAATTAAAAAAACATTTTTTGATTGTAAATTTAAATTATTTTGTCCAATTACATCATTAGCTAAAGATTTTGCAGTTCCAACAAGTGGACGGACAAGTCTGAGAGCTCCAGAAATTAATTCATCAAATGGGGCTATTAAAATATTTTATTATTTTCTCTTATTTAATTAAATATTTATTTTTTATTTACCACTTTGTCTCCTCTGTCTTAAACCATTATTTTTATTATTTATTAAAACACATTCAGATATATTTAAAATTTGAAGAATTAAATAGAAATAAATAAAAATAAAAAATATATAATTATTTAAAGAAATTAAAGAATTAAATAATTTAAACATTTATTTTAAATAAAATATATTGTGAAGGCCGTTTTAGGAAAATAACATGAATATTTTTGTAAAGAATATTTTATATAGGGAAGATACGCAGATCGATTTTCCTTTATTCAAAAAAGGATTTACTCTTATTGAATTCAACAACAAAATATAAATAAATAAATTTGTTTTTTTAAAATTTAATTTTATGAAAATAAATATTCTAAATATTAAATTATTTACTAGAAAAGTATAAAACAATTTTTAATTAATTTGCATATTTTTTTAAAAAAATATTTGTTAAAAACTATTTAATATTTTTAAAATTATACAAATTTTTATACATTATACAAAATTTTTAAAATTATACAATTTAAAATTATACAAATATTATTATGAATTTTATTAGTGATTTTTGATATTAAAGAATGAAAGAATCTGTTAATTCTTTAATAGAATCCATATGATTCTATTTTCCAATTAATTACCAGGGCACAAACTTAAAGGATGCATAGCTAATTTTTTTAATTTTATTGTTAGCACATTTAGCAATGGAAATACGGTATTTATTTTAAATTTATTTTAGGTATTTATTAGATTGGCATTATGTCATTTAATTCTTAAATTAATTTAAAATAAATTTTCTAATGAAAACCAATATTTTTTAATCAAAATATTTTCTAATTATAAATATATCTTTTAATAGATATGCGTTCAGGACCATCAGAGGACCGTCATTCTGTAATTTTTTAATTTTTTAAATTTCTGTTCTAAAAAAATATTTTTAGGAAAAATCTCAAAAATCTGTCGAAGAAAGTGAAACTTTGAATTCTATAAAAGAATTAACTGAAGATATTTATTCTGATGTTGACAATGTAAAATTTTCAATTATTTATCTTTTAATTGTAAAAGCTACTTAACCATTCCAAGGATTCCCCGAAAAAATTTTAAAAATTTTTGTGAGTTGTTTTCTAATTTTTGAAACAAATCTACAAAACAAAATTTAGCTTAGGTTAACCTTTCCAATTATTTATGGAAAGCCATTTGTGTTTTCCCATTCATTTTAATTTCTCTACAAACAGCAATTCTTATTTAAATTGGTTATTATCGATAAAAAGAATATTTTTGTTTTTTCTAATTAAATTAATTTTAGGAGAATGACACCGATTTTGGTCAAAATGGATTTTTATCTGCCGATCGTTTTAAGTCTGGAGGTTTTTTTTAAATTTATTCAGAAATAATTTTAATTTTTAGATTGTTTACCTTTATTAAATGATAAAATCCAAGAAAATCTTGACTTGCCAAAACTTGAATTTTGTGATTATGGTGATTGTAACCAAGTTAGAAATGACTCTTTAGATGATAAAAATAATGTTGATGATCTTTGGAGTGCTGTTGAGGAAGGAATAAATAAAATTGAGGTAAATATTTTTTTTATTTTGGTTGAATTTTTATTTATTGAATTAAATATTTTTTTTTAATAATTTTTTGCTTGTATTTTTTAATTATTTCAATATTTTAAATCTAAATTCTTAATTTTTCAGTATTTGCCTCCACAGAATATTTCTCCACAAAATCGACAAATTCAAATAGATCGCGAAAAAACTCTTAAAAAACGTCGAAAGCAACATTCTAAGGATAAAGGTTTAATTATTAAACCACAAGAAGAACCTGGTAAATTTTTTAAAATTAA